>JASDQU010438281.1:127131-140453 GCA_032191745.1 Picea mariana
GAGTCCAAACATATCTTCAAATGCTCTTTTCCTTTCCTTTGTCAGTCCATTATTTCATACCTAGTTTTATTTTGAAATCTCTATCGCAACCATGGAAGAAAGACTCCTTTCATCATGTCGAATTTTTTTTCTTTCATTTTCCACCCGATATCCAATACTTAGTCTCATTTTGAAAAAAATTTAAAACCATGGAAGTGGACTCTATGTTATCTAATTCTTGATACATATATTTTCCCTCTCCACTGAGAGCTCTTTCCCATGTCACAATAACCAAGAAACCATTTAATGCATAGCTTATGCGAAATCAATATAGGTTTAAATATTGAAGGACCATTATTAAATGGTTTTTTCCTCAATAATAACCTTGTAATTTAAAAATTAAATTCTCCTAACTCCTCTCCCGAAAAAAAAGCTTCAATGTTAATACTAAAAAGGAAGGATTATTTTGTAATTGCAGAAGTACTATGCATGCCTTGAAAAGAAAGTTTTAAATAAATATGGTGAGAATAAGAGAGAGTTTTTGTGGTGACAGACTAAATACTTTTGTACAAGAAGGCCCACAAAACCACTGGTCAAAAATTTAGAGTTCTTTTGCTTCATTACCACTGAAAGAAAAGAATGTTAATAATATCTGGACATCTGGAATTGTTCATCCAAGGTACGTTCTAGAGGTTTTTGACACCAATTATTTGATGATATGGTGTAGTGATAATTTTGAAAAGGATCAAAGAATTATTAAAATGAATGGATGCTCACCAATCTCTTTGTCACCACCAAATTTCAGTCAGATGCTTAAGTTTCCAAAGCTGACAACAATATTCAAAGGTTGAAGAAGCTAAAAATTTCATTAAAGCTAAAAATGGTGGTAAGGACGTGTTACCACAATGTATTGAATACCCGAAAACAATGTTGAAATATTTATTATCAATACATGTTAGTCAACTAAAGAAACCCTATAAAGGAATCGGTTGGTTTCTGGTTAGAATACTTGGATTGGATTCTACTCCTATTATTGATTTAGATTATTTTCGGCACGAAATGAGAGGGGATATATAATAAAAAAATCTACATAGATATCTCAGAAATCAAATAATATAAAATAAATAAATCATATATGCAACCATAAACACAGAGATACAATAATACACAATTTCTATTAATGAGCGAAATGTACAAAACTATAAAAATACAGAGTGAAAGACTCACTAGGATGGTGGCAACTTATCTCTCGAAAGGGATGTGACAAATAATCACATTCGAAAGAAGATGGATTAAAATGAGGCTCTAAATTCCTTTTAAACATAAATAAAATACAAAACCCTAACCTCGGAAGATGAAAAGCCAACAATTTTGTGGACCCCATTTTGGGTAGTTTGGTGTTTCAACTTCCTGGGGGCGTAACTTTGGCATACTATCTTCGATTGGGGTGCATGATAGCTCATTGGAAAGGTATCATTGAGGAGATTCATTTTTGGGGCTTAATGATAGTCTTTGGCTATCATTGAGGTGATTTATCCCAAAAAAAACTTCATTTAGGCCCTCAAAATGACCCCAAAAGTTTAAGAACCAAGAAACTACTAAAAATAGTATATTGCCAGAAGACTGTTTTGATCTAGTTGGATTAGGTGGGTGGCCACCAATATCCACCTGGATCAACTATTCCATTGTTGTCCCTTTATATTCTATATTTTTCTATTCAAGGAAAAAACAAATTGAGTGGTCGAGACTTATATCTACATAAATATCATCTCAACTGTCAAACTTTAAGAAAGACAAGAAATTCTACATGTTTGAATATTTGGTCTTTGCGATTGTCGATTATCATGAATTTCAAGGGTTGCATTTATCGAAATAAGTTTATCTCATAATAGACTCGGTTTACACATGGTATCCTACTCTCTAAAAATAAAAAGCAATGTATCATTTATATGAAGTCTATAATTCATTTTTATCTTATTTTAAAGAGATCATGTTTGGAAATAATACTGCAAGGTTGTCATTGGAATAAAATTCATTCTTAGACCAAAGGGGAAAATTTAAACCTAATGAAAAATATAGAATAATCATAATTTATTGTTCCCAGGAACCCCCAATTTATCTCTCATTCTATGTATCAGACAAAATGATCATAAGAGAAGTCTGTAGGAAATACAGATTCTGGAAAAATTTCTTTTCTCAAAGAAAGAATAAGGAATTCATCCAATTTCCATGGAAAGTTGGTGAAATCACGGTAAAAAAGTCTTTAAAAATTGATGAATTTGCAACTCAATTTGATCAGTACAATTTAATACCAACACATTTGGAGAAAGGGTTTGATCCCTTACAGTGTTTCATGAACCACATGACTCTGGTTGGATTTAGTGTTTCATATATAAATACCTATATTTTTGGAGAAGAGGAAAATGCTGAAAAAAATTATGAAGAAATACCAATTGGAGATCTTGAAACCATAATAATCACAAATGAAGCACATAGGAAACAAATAATACTTGAAAATGTGAAAAGCACCAAGTCTAATACTTCATCTCAAAAATGTGGCACACCCAAACGACATTCCCAAAATTTTGTTCAAGAAAAACAAAAATTTTCAATTGATAACTCATGAGATGGTGATGATCGTAATAATCATGAAAAGAATATTGAAAAATGTCATAAATTACTAGTGTATAAAAGAAAAAGGAAGAACATTCAACAATAATCAAAAGAGTATATACCTGAATATGATGTTCTTCTCCAAGACATGGAACTTGACGCCAACATTGAAGACATTGAATTTCCATATGATGAACAAAGAATTTAGCCAGATAAAGAACTGGTAGTCGAAGAAACTGTTTTTATGAAGAATATTTTTTGACCCTTCATAGTGCATCATTTGATAAAGATTGAAAGAGTTGGCTTTTGAACATGTTAATTCCAAAGGAAAAAAAATTAAAGATTCATAGATGAACTTAAATGGAATTCTAGTGTCAAATGTTGCCAAAATTTACAAAATCACTAGTGAAGCTCTAGATGTATCAATTGATGCTATGGAAATAAAGCATACATGATTGAAAGAAAGAGTTAACGAAATGAAATATACGTTGATGGCACCACCTATCCTTGTAATCCCAGTGGATACTATTCAATCTAGAACATCATATTTGAAACTGAAAGGAACATCAAGTTTATTGGTTGTCGTTAGAAAATTTGTTGAAGAAAATATCGAAAAGAGAATTTCTCTTATCCTCGAAGAATGGGATATTAGAAGCAATATAAAAAAAAATTGTTCTAAGATAAATATATTTAGAGAATTTCTTCAAATTGTCTTCAAAAATGAGGAAGGATTTTATAAAGATCATGTCAGTAGTTTTATCTTGAAAGTTTATAATATGACTAATTTAAAAAGAAAAGAAGAAGATTCCCCTTCTCCTGCTCGAATAAAATAGTTAAAGGTACGTTGGATTAAAAAGATAAAGATTATGAGAGAAATATTGGATGATTGTGATGTTGCAGTTACCAAAAGGGAAGTGTTGTATCATGAATTTGATGAAACATATCTAACATGAAGCACATGGGAGGTACATGATCCAAAGTTGATAATAAATTATATTTTTATGACAAGGCTACAATTTGAAGAGCACGTGGAAATTTTAAAGGGGGTATCAACTGAAAAGTTCAATAGTATAATAGAATACAATGAAAATTAAACTGAGAGTTGGTTAGTGAGTTATGCAAATAAAAATGAAGATGTTGAATCTTCACTTCAACAACTTTCATTTGATTTAAGGGAATTAGAAGGCATGCTATTTGACATAAAAATTAGACATGAGATAAGTGTTACGCCAATGCAATATTACATAGAAGATTGGTTAAAACGAGCCTTATTGAAGATAACTGAAAAAGATTAGTTGGAAGTAGTTGAAACTAACTATGCAACCACAACAAGAGATAATATAAAAGTCGCATCAATAATCAAATGAAAGAGAGAGAGAGAGTCCATCACAGTAAGTCAAAATTTATCACAATCCATTATCATTCTTTCTCCTTTCATAATTCATCCAGTTATATTTGTTTATACCAAGAAGAATGTGATTGAATCCTGATTGTTCCTCTATCCTCTTTTCAAGTCTTGTTTTACTCATGATAATGTTTCTTTCAAAACATTTATTCTCTTTCATTTTCTTTAATTTATGGTCCACGTGAGCCCCAATCCCAGTCCTTTTGGATGAACACTTTTTTTTCAATAAGACTATCAAAAACTATTTTACCATGTTGACAATATCCTAGAGAATTGTATTGAGGATAATTTCAATTGTATCTTTAAACTTCGAGTATTTGAGTAAAGATATATGAAATTGACCTATTAGATCCTATTTTTTAGTTTAATGATAAAGACTATTTTAAAGTTCTCTCACATGTGGTCCATTTACTTTCTTTCCTTGAATGTGATCAAATATATTTAAATGTTGTGATGGATGTGAGGTTTGTTTTATATTTTCTGTAAAATATCATATTGTATTATATTTATGCAAAGTTTGTTCTTATATGAGTAAGGATTCCGGGTCCATCTTTTAGGAATTCCATATATTTTGTTATGTTGCTAAATTTTGATTTATTTGAATTATAAAGACTACACGATCACTGTTAGCATTCTCCACAATCCAAGAACATCAAGATATATCTTTCAAAATATATAGAGGGGTAGCACCTCTATAAAAATGCAAGGGGATTCATATCCTCATGAGGTTGGTATTTCGACCTTAACATATTCAAACATGAGCAACACTATAGAAATGCATTTAGTCATTTTACATAGTCTCTCCTATAAATTTTCTCAACCATGGGCCTCCATTTGTAATTTTGGAATAACTTATATTACAGGGATCTACATCTCTAGATAAGAAAACACACTCATCCTATTCCCCACACTTGCATTTAAAGTATTTCATTTGACCAAAAACAATGGGGACCATTGCATAGAAGGGGAAGGCCTAATATGAGTTAATCACAATAGCTTTGTGAAATATCAAGGTTAGTGAACTAAGTTCATCCTAACACCTTCAAACATTCTCACGATCATATTATCCCTTATCATTTACCTCATTGGAAATGTCTCCTTTGTTAGTGGCTCTTGTGATTACCAACCCTCCATTGAAAACTCCTTTTTCGAAAAATTCTTTTTCAATTACCTATCTGTTGATAACTCATTTATCAATTACTCCCTTATCAATAACTCCTCTCTAGGTAACCCAGTTTTGGTGTATGCCTTGTTCACCACACCTCCATCAATGAGAACTTTGTTTATTTGTCTCCCATCTGCTATCCACTCAATGGTTGTTATATAGAAAATCAAAGAAATTCACATGGTTGTATGTGCTGACACAACTCAATGACCTTTGGGCTAAGGACTAATGGTTTAGTTGATTCTTCCATTAAATAGAAATTAAACATAAATACTTATTCCCAAGTATGAATTAAAGAGAGCTTGTTCTTACGAGAAACACCCAAGGCATTTGTACATTAAAGTAATATACATCTCCTCCACAAATATTGCTACCAACATGTAAATAAACATGTATACACTTTCCTTCATGGTATAATGAACTATTATAAATATTATCATCATACATCTTAGAACACATGGATGAAAAAAAGATTGTTCTCTTCTCCTTAGCTCAGAGAGTTCATCAATATTATTGATGTACCTTTAAACATTAGTTCATTTCAAAAAAAGTTTTGTACCCCATAATTTTCCCATATTCCTATATTGTGTTTTCATTTAATTTTTTCCCAATTTGTCAACACTAATGATATATTGATATCCATATTGCAATGTTTTGCAAATCTATTATATCATAAATGCATTGTGTTTTCAAATTTTTTTTTCAATTCAATAATGATGTCTTTATTGAAGTGTTTTGCAAATACATTATATCATAAATGCACCCTCGTTATTTAAGACTAGGATTCTCTATTTTGAAATTTTAATAATTAATTGTGCATGTCAAAAACAAAATATAAATTTAGTATTTGCATTACTATTCTATGTAGTTAAAGAACGAGATTCTCTTTTTGACATTTTAATATTTAATTGTGCAAGTCAAAAACAACATACATAAAGAACATTACTATTAGCATGTATATATATAGCATTGTTTTCTTTAATTCTTCCATTGAAGCCAACCCTCCACCGGATGAAAACAAGAATAGAATAATGTTTTCTTTGTGCATAAGTTTATTTTTTATTCATTAATAAGAATAATGAATTATTAATAAGATTGTGTATATATTAATTAATAAGAATAATGAATTATTAATAAGATTGTGTATATATTAATTAATATTAGATAGACATAAAAACATCTATATATTTTATATAAATATATATATTGTATATTTTAAGTGGGTTTATTAATTAATAACATGTGTTTTTTTTAAAAGGTAAAAAATTAAAATTCAAAGAAAAACATAGTATGTACACTTCCACAAAATTTAACAATCAAATCAAATCATTATATAAAGAGAGTTACTTATCTCACAAAGAAAAAAAATTACATACTAATTTAATGTCTAATTTAATGTCTAACTTTAAAATTATATTATTATTATTATTATAATATTTCTATATAAACCTTAAAAAAAATAAACAAACATTAAACACAAAATATTACATACCACTTGATAACTTGATTGATAGTTCATATACTTATTAGAGTGTATTGATATATGGGATGCCCCTTGCTTTGTAAGCATAGGTGATTTAAATGCAACATTATTATTCATTAAATAATCATGTTGAGCTTACTACAAGAAGGCGAACCCTGGATAAATCGTAGAAAATGACCTGGGAGTTATATCCTTATATTTAATATCCTTATCTTGAAAGGCCATATATATATATATAACTAACAAGTAATGAGTTTTCAAATTTATATTTTATTAAAAAATAATAATAAATAATTATTAATTATTTGATTTATTATAATTTATTTATTAATAAAAATAATAAATAAAACAAACAAAACTATGCTCTTATACAATTTATTGATTTTCTTCATTGTTAATTTTTTTTTATCACATTTATTTGTTTTTTATTTAATTAAATCCTCGGTGACCATTACTTAAACACGTAATGCTTATTAATTTCTCAAAATATAAAGACAGCATTCATGATTCTAGATATTGTTATGAATTTTATTATTAGTTTTTTAATAGATTCTCCCATTTTGTTTTCGTGAAAGTGTAAAGCACTTACTTAATCACAAAAGAAGTTTTTATAGTCCTTAATGAGAGGGAGGATGTAAAATAAATCGATTAAGGGTTAGGGTTTTGCAAGTAACATGAAATGGATAATCAAGTAGTTGATTACACTAATGATTTTTAGATATGTGTCATATCGTGTGTAGATAGACTTAAGTGAAAGAAGTTAAGTCCTATGATTGATCAATGGGTGGAAATACACTTAGTAACTCAAAGTATAAATTCTCCTCAAGGTTGGAATCATTATCCTCATCTTTACTAACAAAATAAGTTGTCATTATGACCAATGGAAAAATAAACTCATTGAATGACTTCTTGTTTCTAGATAGTGACAGTGTTGTATGTAAGGAACACATATGTATTTTTATGAAGACACAGATTGTATTGATGAATTAGAAGGAATTGGATGGCTTGGAAATCCTCCTTTTGGAATAGTTGTTAATGAATTGGTTCTCGATGATGTGAAAGGGAATGAGGTGTTGAAGGTAAAACTATGAAAATGAGAAAAAAAAAGTGTGCTTGAATGCAAAGGAACAAGGTGGAATTGGTGTTAGGGGAAGAAACTAAAATGAATAGGGTTGTGGAGTCAGCGAAGAAAGACCTAACATAGAGATTCCTTGGAAGACATATCTCTGAGAAAAAATTAGGGGACTTGTTGGAGTTGAAGTGGAAACCCTGGATATGATACATCATAAAATTCTATGTATTGGTAAAAGGTTGGTTTTGTTTCATCTTTAATTATGAAGCCACACACTCAAGGTATTGGGAGATAGATGTTTGTGAGGTTATACACTATTAAATTTGAAAATATAGATACATTACTTCAATCCTTGAATACAACAATCTACATTACAAATGTTCTCTAGGAAAATTTGCTATTACTCCTTTTCAATTTTCAGTCATTATAGGTTTTCTTGGCTATAGGGAGCAATATTGGAACTTCCATTGATGTATATTAAAGTTTTCAAGGGTAATATTATCATCCTGTAACTCACATATTAGATGACATAGAGTCAAAGGAGAGGTTCGCTAAGGATATTGAACTAGAGATCTAAGATTCAAACAATGTATCCAATCTTACGTATATCCATATTCCATTTCTGTACATTGAACTGCCATATTTATCATCACTTAGCAAGAGATTATTTTCTAAAGTTCACAATAAAGACATCTAGAAGGAGAACAAAAAACTAAGTCTCAAGCCATTATGTAACAACCCTAGTTAAATAACTAATTGTCAAAGTTAAATAATTGTTTAAGGTTTATTGAGTTTAATTAATTAAATAATTAATTGTCCTAATGTATATTAATTAATTACCTATCATTTATTAATAATAATAATTATTTATTTATTTATTTATTGTTTAATGTATATTAATTAATTAATTAACTCATTAAATATTTGAGTAATGAATTAAAGTTTAATAAATTTTAATTTATTAAAAGAAAACATAACGTAATGCAGGAGGGAACCATTCAGGAGAAGGGGATAAGGTGGTTGGCATTAAATGGAGGGATAAGGTGGATGGCATTGAATGAAGGGAGGAGGTAGTGAATGGAAGGAGGATATGAGGTGGCAGAGGCATTCGAGAGGGGGCACTTTTGGATTTTGGGGGGAAGGAAGCATTATTTTCATATTAAGGGACTGTATTTTTCTGGTTTTGAGTTTGGTGGACTATTACAGGGGAGCATCGGTTGCTGGGAGTTTTGGGCTCGGGGGCCAGGAATCCTCACGGAATCCTGGAGCTAGGGAGCCGGATAGGCTCTGTTCCTAGCTGGCAGGGAGGAAAGATTTGGTTTTGGGCAGAGTTTGGGCAGAGCAATGAGGATAGACGAAGTTGGGGAAAAAACATCACTGAGAGGTATTTATGTCATTATTGATATGATGGTTCACTATTTTACTAAGTTGTGTATGTTTAATTTTATATATATGATTTGTATATTAGATTGCTCAATTATAATTTGTTGAACCATGAACTGTTAGTTTGTTAGTTGTTGAATTTAAAAACGTAAAGAAATTATGTTATAAATGTTATGCTTAAATGTATTAAGTTTTAGGTTCTGTTAGCAGGACCATTACACATGGTATCAGAGCCCGGTTTCAAAACTGAAACCTAGGCTTGACCACCCACATAACTGTGCAATCTGCTCCCAAACCCCTAACCTACAACCTAGAAACCCTTTGTTTTATAGACCCTAAAACCTATGAAGAACTACCCATAGGAACCCAGGAATAGGGAGAGTCTTTCTATATAAAAAAAAGGGGGGGCAGATTCATGCAAATCGTCTCACCCTCTGTTCAGGCTACCTGTAAACTGTATGCTCACCTACACGAGTCATAGAGAATCAAATAAGTGAATGTTAGTATTAGAAAATAGAAGTATACAAAGTTTGCAAAGTTATAAATGTAGTAAAAGTAGTGATCTGAATAATGTTTATAATATAAAAAAGAAGTTATATAGAATAATAAGTAAACAAAATAGCAAAAAAAAATAGTGTTTAAAATAGCAATAGGAAAAATAAAGTATAATGATAATAAAGAGGAAAAAGAGAGAAGTAAATGAGGTTATAAAGGATGGGGGTCGATCCCATGACTTCTTGGACCAGCCCAAATCTTGGGAGAGTCCCTATTACTAATGCGCCCTTAGAAAGATATGAGATAAAATGATAGAAGGGATGTTACACCCAAAGCAACCAGGTCCAAGGTTCATAAAAGTAAACAATAAATATACAATCCCGCGACCAAGCGCCAAGCACCTGCACCAACGCACAACACAAGTTAGTATACCAACTAGCACCACAATATCAAATCAAATCCCAGCACCAAAGCCAAGCACCAAGCTAGCAAGGGAGCATAGTGTAAGTAAATAATATATATATATATATATATTAGGCCAATAGGCTCGATCCCCATTATCCGTCCAAATAGACTACTATTGAAAAAGAAACGAAAATCAACACATCAAAGCCACACCATATGCCAAATAATGGAATAGCACCGTTACATAAAGGTAAGGATAGTAGTCGGTTTAAGGTTTAGACGTTCGAGAAATAGGAGCACAGCCACTCCGAAGACTTGAACCCTTGACTCGAACTCTCGGTCCCTTCTCGCACCTACACCAACGCATAGCACAAAGCCCAAATGCCAAGCTAAAGAGGAAGCCTTTGTGCTCTACGAGTCCACAAGTGTGCTACGCACCAGCATAAAGCACCCATGAGTCTTTATCATGCACTACGCCATAGAGAACAAGCACAGCAGAAAAGCCATCCTAACCGAGAGAAAAAACATGGTAAAAAATCCACCACACTAAATCTGTCACATTCCAAATCATACAACACCAATTTATCTCCCAAGACCGAGCACCAGGTCACAAAGGAGGAACCCACAAGGGCAGAAGAGTGCATTACTCATCAGCTCAACACAGAGCCATGAGGAAGAGGATCCCACAGGGCGCAAATCCCATTCCCTACGCGTCAAGCGCATAGCCGCAGGACCATATTTACACATAGCCAAGCCATGAGTGGGTGCCCTTATTGCCAACCCAACCCATCATCCATTCAGTGCGCTGGACAAAGGATTGACAAACGTGGTTGCCTCAAATAACCATCCATTGCCAAAACACAATGAAATATTCAGGAAAAACGCAAAAGTCTTTACGCACAGTCTAGCGCACTAGCACCAATGCTAGCCCACGTGACCTGCAACCACAACACACAGTCAACATATGAGTTACCAAAACCAAACAAAAGCACCAGGCGTATGCAAATACAGTGGGAGGGGGGCATGCAGGTGTTGAATGGCAAAACCCTTACCAGAGTGCAAAGAAGGGAGGCGGCCGAATGATAAGTGAAGCAAGGGTTGGGCGCATAGAGTTTAGGGTTAAGATAGAGAGCTCGAGAGGTGTGTAGGGTTTTAGGCAGTGAATCGATGGTGGGGAGGGGCATGTGGGCCTCATGCAAGGACCCATGATGCCCATTTCGAATTTAATTGTTTTTTATTGTTTTAATTTTATGTAATATTTTTATTATTTTATTATTATTATTATTATTATTATTATTTAGTATTTATTATTATTATTATTATTGTTTAAATTATATCAGATTTGAATATAAATTGTTTTAAATTAGTTAAATTTGAATAGATTTAAAAAAAGAATTATTATAAATATTTAAATTATGTATATATATTTAAATTATATTTTTTAAATTAATTTCAATTATAGATTTAAATTTAGGTTTAAACATATATAAGTTCATTAGTTTAAACATAGATTTAAATTTAGGTTTAAACATATATAGGTTTAAAACTAAGGTGATTAACTCATTAGTTCTTAATAATTAATCAACATTAGGTTGAAAATCACATTAATTAGTTTTAAATGAAAAGTTTAAGGACTTAGACCAAGATAAGCGGGAGGGGGTTTCATGCACGCTAGGCAAGTAAGCTAGAGGAATTGAAGAGTGTGGTGCGATGCTAGCATAGCTACCAGGAGAGGGAGTCAGTAGTTTTCTTAGGTAGTGACACCAAGCTTAGACGCTTTAACCCTAACCTAGCCACCTCCCCTAAAGAGAGTAACCTCTGTTTACAGACAAGTAAAAAAAAACTTATGCCTAACCCTGCTTTCTAGTTTAAGTTGCGCAAATGTGAAATGTCCTTGAACTCACTTGACCACTTTGGTTGATGCAGATTAAATTATACAGGATGGTTAGGACTCAAGGAAATCGAGGCAGAGGGGCATTGTCGCCGGGATCGCCAGCACCGCCACCACCATCGCCTAAACTAGCTCTCATACTGCGCTCTTTAGAGGCCATAAATGAGACTTTAAAGGGGTGTCAACCAGCAGGGATTGAAGTGGAGCCCCCACCATCTGGAATGAGTAATCTAGAAGTGTCGAGGGATTCAGGGGGAGGACCTCCACCCGGAGACATCACTAGAGAACAGTAGAAGATCAAACTTTCAGAGTTTGTCGGGGGGTCGTGCCAGTGAACATGCTGAGGCATGGTTGGAAGGCATGACAAGGTGTTTTTCCTTAAGAGACTATGTGTCCACTTCATAGGCGAAGATAGCGATTTTTTAGTTGAGAGACAGTGCCTTGAACTGGTGGGGCAACCTCGAAAGGCAACTGCATCTTACCCCGAGCACTATATCTTGGGAACTTTTCGAGGAGAGGTTCCAAAGGAAATATCTACCAGCTTTCTACGAGGAACAACAGGTGGGATCATTTCATGCTCTAGTATAGGGAAATAGGATGGTAGAAGAATATGATATTAGGTTTATGGAATTGGTCAAATATGTTTCATACATGGATAATGACCAAGGACAAGCAGAACGCTTTGTCTATGGGTTAAACCCTAAGATAAGGGCTATGGTGTGGATGTGGAAACTGTCTTTAGTAGTAGAAGTAGTGGAAAATGCGCGTTATGCAGAGGAACACATGAACTTAAATGGAGGTACGAGACCGACCTTTCTGCATCGTCCTAGATTTGTGGGGAAGGCCCCTAGGACATTTCCCAGGGGAGGGGGCTCAACGCCACCTCCATATGGCCACAGAGATTTCAATGGCAGCAAGTGCAGCATCCTGTTCATCACCAATGACACAGGCAGGTCCACGGCCATCTCAGGGAGCAGCTAGTAGGGGCAGGGGTTCCTGGGGAAGGAATTCATTTCATAGACAGTCACAGAACAATGTGCAGGTTTAATCTCGTGTTACCTATTGGGGATGTGGAGGACCCCATTACTAGCATGACTCCCCAGAGTTACAATCAAGATTTGTGCACAGAGAAGGAAAGGCCCTGATGGGAAGAGCAAGTAGCAGCCATTAGATTTACGTAGTAGTTAATAATCGCCAGGCATAACATCAATCAACGGTGGTGGAGTCACCAGGGACGCTAAATCATATCGATGTTAATATTTTATTTGATTCTGGTGCTACAGATAGTTTCATTTCACCATCTGAATTAGAAAAGAGTGGGTTGGTAGCCTACGAGCACAATGACTTTAAACAAGTCAAGATGGCTTGGGGGGGAAAACTTATGGTAGGACCTAGCGTTGATAATTGTATAGTAGACCTGGGAGTGTGTAC
>JASDQU010438282.1:44672-55101 GCA_032191745.1 Picea mariana
TATTCGGATGTAATAAAGGTCAATATTAATAAGACCTTTCAATAAAATAGAATAAGGCGGATGTAAGAAGACCTAATAGAAGCTTCCGCTTCTAGAAGGATCTTCCTCTAGATGCTTCTTTTTAGTATAAATATGAGTCGAGGGTATGAGAACCCTAGCTTGGATATTATTGTAATAGAGCGCTGCTCGACTGGAGGTTGCCCCCTCGAAGAGGCCCGTGAACATTGCTATCTGATTCAAAGTGCTATTTCTGTTGCTATTCGTATATCATTTCTGTGTATTGTGAAGATTATGCTGGATATTTTACTGTTATTCTGTCATTTCTAGCATTTCATTTTTTTTCTGCATATTTTATATATTTGGTATCTTGCAATATTGTAATATTGTAATGGAGAAAACGAATTATATTTTCTATTCCTTTGATTTCTACTAGAATTTTTGTTCTTATGGCCATATCCTTGAACACTTTTATTATAGTTCCTTCTATAAGCTTTAAAGTCTAATTCTTTATGCCCAAAATTATGACAAGAAAAACAATAGCCAAGAAAGAGTCGTTGATACCTTTTTGGGGGAGTTCTTATTGGAGTAGTATTTCTTCTGTACTCATTTATTTTTGGATAGAGTGTAGATCTTTGTTGATTAGAGTCAATATTTATCTAGTTCTTTTCTCTTTTGAAGGAGCTATAAAGGGAAGCTACATACGTCTTTGGATTTTTATCACTTTTCGGTATTCCATATTTTGAGCCTTTATTAGTTTACTTGTGATCATAACCCAATCCATCCTTATTACTTGATGGTCTTTGATTGTTAAGGATGCCATCAAATATTTTTGAAATACTTTAAAGCTTTGAAAGGTTAGTGCATTTTTCAAGTTTCCTTCTCAGAAGAACTATTTCATCCTTTTTTTCACAGTTTTGTTCCTTATCATTAAGTCATTTACTGAAGACTTCTTCAATTCTTTTAGCTTCTTGTAGTTGAGTATTCAAATCAACAATGATTTGTTCTATTTTCTTGATGCTTTTTGAAACTTCTTCTTCTCTTGATTTGTGCTCTTCCTTATAATCTAACAATTGTTCTTTTAATGATTTGTTCTTCTTTCTATATTTCTCAATTCTTTGAGAGCAATAATAAGTTCTTCTTCAAGGTGTTATCACATGAACTTGGTAGAGTCCTATGGGTTTGTGGTTTCTACCTAAGTCTGTAAATTTTTCCCTGTCTCTCTCCTTTTCATAGACCAAGTCTTAAATTTTTCCCCCTTCAATCGATAAAATCATTTTCTGTTTTTCCTTGTTCATTTGTGTGCCTTGGTCTCCCTATTTTCTCAGCTTGCAACCAGTCATCCAAATCCTTGATCGTGCAGGCCACAACCATGAACACAAAGCACAAATTTCTTAAAAATCTATTTCGATATTGAAGTGTAAGCAAAAGACAGTTTAATCCTTTCAATGACGAATATTCCAATATCAGTCCATATCAACGGCTCATGGGTATTCGGGAGTGAAAAATTGCGCGAAGTATAGTGCAAGAGAAAAAGGCCCCGAAGTTTGTATGAACCGTTGATCTTAGAGGGGATAGGTGGAAGTCGATCCAAGCCTTTGGGGAAATGCGCTTCGGGAGATTTGAAATGAGAAATGCTTAGAAGTATCGAAGACCTGAAGATTCGAAGTAGCCAAGTCATTGAATTTGCCGAAGCTGTTGAAGTGGTTGAAGGCCCAAAATCCCAAAGGCCTGAAATGGATCTCAGTCATTGATCAGCTAGAGCCACATGTCGTCAAATCCATAGCTTCGAGTAAAAGCACATGGAAGAGTGAGAAAGATTTGAGTTTTGGTTTTCYCGGAGCCCTGAAGTGGATCTCGAACATCCAAATCCAGGATCCACGCCTCATCAGATCCTTAGCTCCAGAGGTTTTTCTTGTGGCAAATATAGTTTGAAGTTTGAAAGGTCCGAAGGGAAATCCGCGAAGCAAATATCAACCATTGTTTTGAAGGGGAAGATCTGATCTATCAATCTAAAAAGCACCAAAGCTAAGTCATTGATCAGAGGTCCTAATCTTATATTACAAGATCAATGGTCACGCCAAATTGTGGGGTCGGAAGGTGCACATGTTTTAAAAATCTCATGGGTGGGCCGCAATCGGAACTGTGGTTTTTGAAAGGGAGGCGTGGCGGTTCATGGTGAATTTTATGGACAAAAGTAGTTTTCTTTCAAACTGTCCTTGGCCGCACCCATAATCATGCAATTACGTGAGGTCATGTCCCGAGGTCACAAGCGTGAAGGGGTGATGAAGAAGGAGCTGGCGCCTGAGGCTCGAGATTTCGGAAGCACAAAAGAGGAAGGTCACGGGTTTCATAGGACCTATAGTAAAGAGCCACTAGTAGCACACAACGGCCCCTAGGCATATKCTATTAGACTGCCACCTGCAAAGCTCAGATTGGTCATAGACCAAGACCATTCATGGCCTCAAGGCATCAGTATGGACTCGCATAAGTCATTGGCACCATCTAAGAACAATTATGGRTGTCAGGTCCAGTCCTAATCCCAATGAAGGAAGTTACTGAGAATGAGAGTGGTGGTTGAGACCTTGTCTCAACACATAAATGGAAAGACAGTAAATGAACACTTACGATCCAAAGCTTCCTTATGGGCAATTTTTCCTATAAAGCACATAACTATGCCTGGCTCACGTCTGAAATAATGAGGTCTGCACAAACTAATAGAGAGGGCACCGAATGAAGGATTTGAAGGTAGTGATCTTATCACATTCCTAGTAGTTGCAGATATTTTGAGTATATATACTCAGTTTTGATATTTTGTAAAGGTCGATGGTTAAGCAATGCTCCCGTATTGTAAACTTTTGATGAAGAAAATTGGTTCTTTGGTTATGTATTTGTTTTTTAGATATCTTGTTTAATGAAAGACAACTTTTTCTCCATGTTATTTTCCTCTGATACTGAGAGAGTTCATTTTTGATTGATTCACATGGATTGTTGTAACTATATTATGATAATTTTTTTATTATAGTACTGTTATGATTTCTTTCAGCTTCCTTGAAATTTGAATCCAAGAGGACCTTGTGTTTAAGTTTTTCCTCCTTAGGCTACTGGAAAATATGATGTTCATAGCAGATCTCTATAGATTTCTCACTAAACCTTCCTCCTATTCACTAAACCTTCCTCCTATTCGAGAAGTCTTTTAGTAGCCTCTTTCTCATCTTGAAAGTTCCATGGGAGATTGACAATGATCAGATCTGGTCTTTGATGGTGAAAAAAGACCAGACACATTCAGGTTGCATATCATTCACCTAGAGACTCCATGATTAAAGTATCGATTAGCGACTCCACTGGTTTGAAATGGAAATAATCTTGGCTCATAGGTATGCTACTTTTAATTTCTTCTTTGTTCCTGGTTTTCCTAATGTTGTTCCTACTCCAAATGAATAGGGTGATTAGTTGCCAATATTTAGAGAGCGTAAAGAGTACAACCCTACTCAACATCTCTTTGAGTTTCATGAACTCATGCATCAATGGGAAATACATCATGAGGATGTATTATTAAAGATCTTCATGATCTCGTTAGTAGGATACGCTCACAATTGGTACCACTCCTTACCCACTGCTAGCATCTCCTCCCTAGAGCAGTTTCATGCGGCTTTCAATGGGCATTGTGAAAAGTTTTATTCCTCTGAGTTTATTTATCATAACTTTTGTAAGGAATATAACGATTGTGTTTAGAATATAGCAGATTTTGATGCATACTATGAGGATGAAGAAGATGCTTTGGGTGAGCTAGTGGGACTGGTAAGATAACTTTCTGTAGAAATAGAAGAAGTAAAGGCATATTTTGCTTGTCGATCTTATGAAGAAAGCACATAGGATATTTCGGTCCCTAAAGTAGATGTTCTGGGAAGCCCTTCTTATGAAGAAGAAGTGATGTCGGATACTGACCAAGAGAAAATATATTTTGATGGATATCCCAATGAAAACGATGAAGAGAAGAGCTTTTCCATGCTCCCAAATATGATTGTTGAGAGTGTTGATGATTACATAGCCATGGATGTATTATTTTTTGACCCTGATACACCTGTTGTCTCATATTTGGAGGAAGAGATAGTGGTGGAGGAGGATTCTTCTTTTTTCCTTCAAGATGTTTTCCACAATGTATTTCTACCTAGGATCGAAGAGAAGAATCAAGAGATCACTCCTTTTTTGCAAGATGGAGGTGTTTTTCACTCACCCCTCTTTAATGAGTGTTCAGATGAAGAGAAACAACAGATCTCCACACCACATTTTGATGACTTGGGGAGAAACCAGCCTAAGCGTAAAAGCTATGAATCTGATTCCGATGTGGATATGAAGGATTTCCAAGACCATACTATAGAGCCTTTTCCTTTATACATTAAGGAAGAGAATTGTGTGGAAATAATCCATCTTGGGCCTGCAAAAGACATTGAGCAACATGATAGAGGTAAAGAGCCATCCATGGATATACATGAAGAGACTTCTTTCTCTCAGCTAGCAGATGTTATTGAAGCAGACAAAGAATAAATGGAGGAGCTAAAGGTGTGGTTTATCTCTTGTCAAGAACCTATAAATGAGCAAGTATCACCTGGGATCAGTCGACCTGCATCAGTCCTCTACCCACATGTACACTATGAGAGAATTGAATGATGGGTTAGTAACCATGAAGAGAAGGAGGTAATTTCTTACCAGTCGAGCTTTCTTGATTATAAATTTTATGACCCTGTGGGGTTATATATGGAACTATGTTTTCCAAAAGCATTGAAACCTACAAAGTTCATATTATCATCATTTGGAGGTATTTCCAGTGTTCCAATACATGTTTTMTTTATGATGTCATACTCCCCTTACATTTTATGGATTATTTGCAGTAAGGAGAAGAATTATATTGCCGAACAGTCTGGGTGGTTATGGTGGAATTTTTCTTTCACCTAACGCTTTGTAAAAATCAGTTAGCCTAGGACTGTACATAAATAAGATCTTTCTGGAGAATGTGTGTTTGTTTTCCTTTTTATAAGTAGAATAATGTACATGTCAGCCTTTGGAGAAATGTTTTGATCTTGACTCCACAACCCAACAACTAAGGCACTGGAACTACATGTTCTTGGCAGCTCGTAGAGAGCATGCCATCCCCTGTGGAGCTAAATGTTATCATGTGAACTTGTCAGAGTCTCGTGGGTTTGTGGTTTCTACCTAAGTCTATAAATTTTTYCCTGTCTCTCTCCTTTTCGCAGACCAATTCTTATATTTTTCCCCCTTYGGCCGATAAAATCATTTTTTGTTTTCCCTTGTTCGTTTGTGCACCCTGGTCTCCCTATTTTCTTAGCTTGCAGCCAGTCGTCCAAATCCTTGATTGTGTAGGCCGAAGCCATGAACACAAAGCATAAATTTCTAAAAAAATTGTTTTAAGATTGAAGCATAAKAAAAATAAAKTTTAATCCTTTCAACGACGAAGATTCCAATATCAGTCGAGAACAACGGCTCAAGGGCATTCGGGAGTGCAAACTTGCATGAAGTATAGCGCCAGAGAAAAAGGCCCCGAAGTGAGTATGAACCGTTGATCTTAGAGGGGATAGGTGGAAGTCAATCCAAGCCTTCGGGGAAATGCGATTCAGGATATTTGAAATGATAAATTCTTAGAAGTCCCAAAGACCTGAAGCCGTCGAAGCGTCGAATTTTCCGAAGTTGCCGAAGTGCCCGAAGGCCCGAAAAACCAAAGGCCCGAAATACCAAAGGCCCAAAATGGATTTGAGTCATTGATCATCCAGAGCCACGTGTCATCAGATCCACAAATCTTGGTAAAAGCGCATGGAAGAGTGAGCAAGATTTGTGTTTTGGTTTTCCCGGAGCCCGGAGACCCAAAGTGGATCTCAACCATCCAAATCCAGGAGCCATGCGTCGTCAGATCCTTAGCTCTGGAGGTTTTTCTTGGGTAAAATATAGTTTGAAGTTTGAAAGGTATGAAATGATCTAGGTGGATATTGGTGGCCACCCACCTATTCCACTTGGACCCCCACCATTGCTTCTTTCAGTTTTTCAGTTTCCGCATAGTTTACTATTTTTAGCAGTTTTTCAGGTCCTGAACTTCCAGAGTCGTTTAGAGTCCCTAAACGATGTTTTTTTAGAAAACGGGGAGAAACATGGACCAAAGTTCAATGTTTATCACCCAAAACTTGTATTCCTCGGATATATGCTTCTAACGAGGTATTGAGCGTGTCAAACAGAGATCGTATACCAAAGTTACGTCCCCGGGAAGTTGATGTACCAATTTACCCAAACGGGGCCCATTTTCTTGGAGTTTCATCTCCTAGGGTTAGGTATTTGGATGTTTAGGGTTTTCCATTGTTTCTCAACGATAATAGGCCTTCTAGCCTCATTGTAACACAGTTGAGAGGCCAGTAGCTGCCACATCTCTTCTCAGAGATAAGCAACACCCTAGCTAGTTTATTTACATTCTGTCTGTAAGCGTATTTCAGTCATTTGTTATTAATGAAATGAAGTCTTATTTCCTTTTCATCTCTGCGTTTATGTGTATTTCTGTATTTCATTGTGTTCCTACAAAAATCTGGATTAGTGGTATCAGAGGGGTCTACTCGTTCTCAATCCTTCTTTGCATGTCCCCAATGAGGTCGGGGTATAAGGAGTTAGGGCTCGATCTGGTTGAACCTTTGCAAGATCAGCCTCTCAAACCCTTATGACTGCCCATGGGGGAAGAAAATAAATATGAGGGAGTAGGATATCCTATCAAAATGTTGCTCGAGGATTCCCTCGTGAAACAAAGGAACACGATTATGGACAACGTTTCCTAGATCCTTCAATGAATGCCCATTGGCGGCGCATCTACATCCAACAACCACTCTGGAGGCACCACTCCTTTTAAGGTACAAGTAAACTTTGACATTCCCATATTTGAGGGCCAAATAGATGTAGATGTCATAGATAGATGGTTGAATATGTTAGAAGTATATTTCTCGGTTCATGACTTTTCTGACCGAGAAAGGATTATTTTTTCACTCCTCAAAGCCGCCCCCCATGTCAAGGACTGGTGGGAAACCTACTGGGAGCAACAGAGTGAGGGGGAACCCTCTCCATTCTCAGTTGCACCCCCTTGGAATTATTTCCGAGACACCATCAAGGAACAATATTATCCCATGGGGAGCTATGAGGACAAATACATACAATGGACTACGTTGCGGCAACAAAGGGACCAAGATATTCATCAGCTGACAAATATGTTTCATACTCTACGCACAAAGTTGTGTATCAAATATTCAAAGAAACATTTGGTGTTAAAGTACCATAGTTGTCTGCATAGATACATTCAGGAGGCAATGGAGTTCCTTGACATCTCCGCGCTTGGTGCGACATTTCGATATGCTGCCAAGATTGCGTAGAAGTTCAAATAGAAGAAGTGAGACTTTGGGTCTGCGAATTAGAAGCAAGGGAAAGGTACCCCCAAAACACAGAACAAAGGACCAAGCCAACGGGGTGACCCAGGACAACCCACCAACGCCGCAAGAAAATAACAGCACCATGAAGCCAAAAAAGGACACGGGGAAGTGGTGTGAGTTCCATAAGAGCTCCACCCACAATACAAGTGAGTGTCGGGCCAAGCAGTCAATGGTAGCCGAGTTGAAGGATTCTAAATCAGAGGCATGCTTAGAATCTGAGCCAGAACCTGACAAGGGGAAGCATATTGTCGATGTGGAGCCCAACGCCACCGTTGCCACCACGAATATCTAGAAGGAGGAACTAGAAGACCCAAAAGAGGTAGAGCGTCTCTTCCATTCCAAGATGTGGGTAAAGGGTTCCCCGTTGTAGTTCATTGTCGACAACAGGATCTAGAAGAACCTCATCTCAATAGAGGTCGTGAATTGGTTGGGCTTGCTGACCACATCACACCCACAACCATACACCATCAGGTGGTTCCACCAAGGATGGGACCTTCGCGTCAGCTAGAAATGACACCTTCCCTACAGCATCAAGCCCTTCATGGATGAGGTATTGTGTGACATTGATCCTCTTGATGTTTCTGATGTATTATTAGGCCAACCATACTTGTGGAAGAAACATGTTATGTATGATTCTAGGCCTTGTGTTGTTATTATCACTTTGGGAAATAAGCTATACAGGATACTAGAGATAGCACCGCCTACCACCATCTCTTTGGTTACTGCAAAACAATGCAGTAAGCTCATTTCCAAAACCAGGAAATTTGTTTTCCTGGTGATCCGCCCTCAGGGAAAGAAGAATATTGTGGCCATGACCTCTAGACAAGGCCCCTCTACATGACAACAACAGATGGATAAGGTCATGGAGGAGTACGAGGACATATTCACCTACCCCACATGGGTGCCTCTACACTGCCAGGTCAAGCACCCCATCGATATTACCCTAGGTGCACCTCTACCCAATGGACCAATCTATCGGTGCTCTGTTCTAGAGAATGATGAAATCAAGAGGCAGATTCAGGAGTTGTTGTAGAAAGGTCACATCTGATCGAGTTCATCACCCTGTGGGAGCTCTATCGTGTTGGTGCAGAAGAAGGATGGGACTTGGAGACTCTGCATTGACTATTGGAAACTGAACAAGATCATTGTTGCTCACCTAAAATTTGTATTCCTCGGATAGATATTTCTAACAAGGTATTGAGTGCGTCAAACAGAGATCGTATGTCAAAGTTACATCCCCGGGAAGTTGATGTACCAATTTACCCAAATGGGGCCCATAGTCTTGGCATTAGGTCTTTTGATGTTTAGGGTTTTCCACTATTTCTCAACAATAGTAGGCCTTCGAGCCTCATTGTAACACAGTTGAGAGGCCAAAAGCTGCCTCATCTCTTCTCAGAGATAAGCTACCAGCGCCATATCTAGTTTATTTCCATTCTGTCTGTAAGTGTATTTCAGTCATTTGTTATTAATGAAATGAAGTCTTATTTCCGCTGCATCTATGCGTTTATGTGTATTTCTATATTTCATTATGTTCCTACATAAATACGGATCAAGAATAAAATCTCAAACTGAAGGGTCATTAGTGCATCCAAAAATAATGTCATCTACATAAACCAAAACAACTAATAAATCATCACCTTCAAACTTAATGTATAGATTACTCTCAACAATACCTTTCGTGAACCCTTTGTCCTGTAGAAATTTTTCCAATCTATAATACTAGGCTCGTGGTGCCTGTTTCAGTCCATATAATGCCTTTTTCAACTTACAGACATAGTCAGGATTATCTGTCAGTGAAAATTCTTCAGGTTGCTCCACATATACATCTTCTTCAAGATCTCCATTAAGAAATGCTAACTTAACATACATATGATATACTTTAAAGTTCTTATGACATGCATAGGCAAGAAACATTCAGATGGCTTCCAATATTTCCACTGGTGCAAAGGTTTCATCAAAATCTTGTCCTTCAACTTTTGCATAGCCCTTACAGACCAGTGTTTCTTTGTTCCTGACAATTTGTCCCTACTCATTCAATTTATTCTTAAAGACCCATTTGGAACCTATGACATTTTTACCTTTAGGTCTAGGAACCATCTCCCAAGTATTTGTTTTCTCAATCTGGTCAAGTTCATCATTCATGGCGTTAACCCAATGGTCATCTTCATTGGCTTCAATAAAGTTCTTGGGTTCCACCATGGATATGAAGGCTATATGTGATTGCTCGGTGTCTTTGATTATCCTTCTCCTGGTTTGTACACCTTTATCTTTCTCACCAATTATCTGACTTGCATGATGATTCTTTTGAGTAATTATGGAGGAAGGATTTGATGTTGTCTACTGATTTGAGTTTGCTTGAGTATTTGCATCTTCATCTGACTCAGAGTCTTCTTTTTCTGATTCTTGGACCTATTCATCTTCAGCTTCAACTGTGTCCTCTATAGCAGACTCAATATTTCTCACCTCTCTTACTGGGACTCCTTCATCAACCTTTAAGTCAATGCAATCAACTAATTTAGACAATATTTTATTAAATCATCTATATCCTTTACTATTGGTAGCATATTCTAAGAAGATGCCTTCATCAGCCCTGTCATCATACTTGCCAAGATTTTCATTATTATTCTTTATGTAGCACTTACTCCCAAAGAATTTGAAGTGTTTGATTGAAGCAGGTCTTCCATACCACAGTTCATAAGGTGTCTTGTCACTGTGTGGTCTAAGGTTGGATTTATTAAGAATATGGACCGATGTGTGTATTTCTTCTACCCAGTAGGTTTGACCAATGTTCTTATCATTCATCATTTCCCTGGCCATTTGCTGAATTGTTCTCTTTTGCCTCTCAACTAATCCATTTTGCTGTGGAATTCCTGGGATTGTGTATTCTCTCTTGATCCCATGTTTATCACAAAATTCCTTGAAATCACTTGACATAAATTCTCCCCCTCTGTTTGATCTTA
>JASDQU010438282.1:83668-97604 GCA_032191745.1 Picea mariana
ATGACATGACATGTACTATCCATATAGAATAGTATTATCTAAAAATATATCATAACTCATACTGTTACCCATCAAACAAACTTGGGTCCATTACCCAAACCTGGGGTCTCCAACTTCTCATGGCCATAACTCTCTAACTGTGAGGAATTATGTGACGTTCCACATACCACTGAAAATGACATGACAAGCACTATCCATATATGATTTTTTCCCTGACAAATTCCCTTTCCTTCATCTCATTATTCCACAATTAAGCATGGGTTCTCTTACTCCACAAAGTGTCTTCCCGTGAGGGCTTTCACTATAAGGGGACCACTTTGGAGTTCATCCATATTTACTTCTTATCAACCATGAAAAAACAATAATGATTCATATTTACATCAAACAATATTGGGTCCATTACCTAAACCTTTGTGCTACGGGGCTTTCTTCAAGGGTTGAAATCAATGACAACCAACCTTAATCAACAATACAAAGATTGAATAGCTCACTACCATACAAATTCTCGGTTAGGTATTCTGAATTTATTTTGTATCTATTAGCTAAAACAAGGTCCTCATCTAGCCATAGAGGATTAGGGTTGGAATCGTTGCTTAATATAATAACTTTATTAGGTTCAATTCTAACACTAAAGTATCTTAGTGGGAGGATACTACCTTCATTTTCCAGACTATAAATATCTTGTTCTAAGCTCTTATAGGAACATTTTTTATCTACATTGTATTTCTTATAAAAGGTAGAATTAATAGGCGTGAAATAACAAACTACTATTGTAATATCCCTAGGCCAAACCCAATTGTAATGTAAATGAAAATGTACTTAAGCTGGTGAGTTGTTTGACATCATTTTTTGTATGCACCTTTCATGGCATACTGTGTGCATGTACTGCATAGTAAAATGAGGAAGTGTGCACATTCCATGATACCACACGCAACAACTTAAGTGCACGCGACTTTGAGGCCAAGGAGCCTTGTGTATATGTTGTGTTTTATAGGCTAGTGAGCCAGTTTTGTGATTATTAGGCTGGAGAGCCTAGATGTTAAAGGTCAGTGTGCCTACTTTTTTATATGTCTTATCATTAATATAAAATACATCATTTCACGTAGACCGACCACGATAAAAGAGTATGGGGGACTAAACTCCACTATTTAGGGAAAGGGTGGGGGATAAAAGTTAAGGAAAAGGGATAAGATAGGAAGCTTAAGCCAAAAAGGAATATTATATTAATATTTCTTAAAGTATAAAGTATGGATAATTATTTTATCCTAAGTCCTAAAGTTGAAGACAAGTGGGCCAAAGTAGATCCCAAGATGACAAGTGTCAAGACATGCATACATATTGTTGGGACTTAGTTCATTTTCCCATTCACTCCTCTCATCATTCAATCATCCAGTCAATCATCCATGAGCATTCACACACCCATTGATCTATCCTTCATACCTTCATGTCACTGTACCTGAACTTGGATCCGTATCCATATATGTTTGTGTAACTAGTTAGATTGGGAGTTGGACTGAAGAAGCGGGTTTTCAGGCCTGTGTGATATTGAAGAGGTGGGTTGTCAGGCCCGTGATAAATTTCTCTCTGGGTGAGAGAATTGTTGGGAATTGATTTATGGAAGGTTCTAAACTGCAAATACAGTTCTCTGAGACTTCCTATCCAGCCTGTTTCTTAAGCCTAGAAAGGAAGTGGGGCAGCTGAAGGACTGTTGAGCAGAGAAAGGGAACACTTTCTGGGGTGGGACAGGCATGTGGGGAATGAGGGACTGTAGGTTTTTATTTGAGTGAGCACTTGAGATGGAGTCTTTCCTATTGTCTATGAACCATTAGCCTGGTTAGGAATCCCTTTACCCGGGTGGAGTTTAGTCCTAGCTCGGGGGTGACCCACTACTGAGAGTGATGAGCAGTGTGGTCTAAGGTTGGGAGGTTCATGGAAGGTCTGCATGCAGTTGGTGATATTCTTACCAAGATAAGTGTCAATTGTGTGATAAATTTACATGTTGCATTATTATTTTYGTGTTTATTTTTATGGATTTATTCTGTGCATGATTTATAACTATGTTTATATTTATGGGTATTTCATGTATATGCTGCATGTATGTGTTTACTATTATTTTAGTATGAATCCATGCATTTACATAATGTATTTGTATGTTTACGTTTCATATATAATGTTCCGCAAGAGTTTTGTGTGCATATGTTTCAATTGCATGCAGTTCGAAAAATTTATGTGGCATAACTCAGTTGGATGTTGGGTATGTTACAATATGTTCCGCAGAGAGAACGAGAGTGTTCTCTCGTGTATTGTGGCCCGGCCTAGGTGGTCGGGGAAGTTACAACATGGTATCAGAGATTTAGTTTTCAACACTGAGCTTGGATGGGTTGAGCAAGTTGAGTGAAGTGAAATTTCACAGAGGATTGATTTCAAAGTGGCCAAATTTTGAGTTGCAGAGCATCCATGGTAAAAGAAATAGCAATTGGGCAGAATTGGGAAAAATCCCCAGTTTTGGTTGTTAAATTCATGGGAAAATTGAGAAATTTGGCCATGTGGTGAGATATTCTTGATTTAATATATGTTCTAACAAATTCAGACTTGGAATTGGTCGAATTTGAAGTTACAGTGAAGCCATGGCAGATGGAGCGAGTTTTGTAATTAAAATTCTGAATTCGTGACTTGATTTGGGGAAATTTGTTCCATAAATGTCAACTCACAATGATTTGTTGTTGCAAAGGTTGAACTGGTGTTATCATGGTGAAATTGAACAAATTTCGTAGTTGCAAAATGCCTATGGTAAAAATTGGGGAAAACTAAAGCAAAAGCCCCAATTTCTGCAATGGAATTCACAAGGAATTGATGCGCATAAAAATGAATGTGCATAGTTGGGCGCATAAAAATGCATGTTGCACAGTAAAAATCTTGTGATATGTAAAAATCAGACACTGCGCAGAAAAATGTTAGTGTGCAGGTGCGCGCACTAAATGTTGGCACTACGCGGAAAAATGTTAGTGTGCAGGTGCGCACACTAAATTTTGGCACCACGTGGAAAAATGTTAGTGTGCGGGTGCATGCACTAAATTTTGGCACTGCATGGAAAGATGGTATTGTGCAGGTGCGCACACTAAATTTTGGCACCGCGCGGAAAAATGTTGGTGTGCAGGTGCGCGGGCTAAATTTAGCATTGCACAGTGCATATAGAGTGACACACGCGTAATACTAGTGCACAGTGTGCATACGTGTAAAAATGTGCACACGGTCTGCACGCACATAATAATGGCACGTGTGGTGTGCATAGTATTGGCAGAACGCAGAGCAGTTTGGTTGGTGTGCGCGCAATGTGGGTATATGTTGTCGCATGACAGTTTTGTTAATGGTGCATGCAGAGTATTGGTGCACAGTGGGGGCATACTAAAATTTGGCATGGTACAACACGTAGAGTGAAATGCGCATGGAATATTAGCATGCGATACAAAAATTGTGTGTAACGAGTAAAAGTGTCAGAACCAAAACTGTGTGCGGTGGATATTGGTGTGCGATACAAAAGTAGTGCGCGCAAGTTATTGGCACGAAAGAGAAGTGATGCATAATGGTTATAGGTTCACGGAGCATGATTTACCTTGTGGTGTTATTGCGCATGGTAAATATGGGTGTACAGGTTGAAATTTGTGCGCGAGATGTCGTGTGGATAGTGAACAACAACAAAAAACCAACGAATTTCTGCGACATTTATATTATTTGAACGTCACCTTTTTGCAGCGCATTTTTGAGGACCTTAAGAGTGTTTTTAGGTACTCATAAACCACAAGAACAAAGTGTTCCAAGGCACACTCTTTTTTTGCAGCTCCTCAAATAAAAGAGCCTGGAGAGAGATTTCTAATGGTGTAAACCTTTGGTCAAACAAAGCTTTTATGAGAAAGTTACAACACAAACAGTGGAGGGTAAATTTTAAGACCCGTCTAACTTCAAAGAGACATAACTTTCTTCTCCAGAATCAGATTGAGGTGTAGGAGAAGTCAATGGAAATATATTGAACCATATAAGATAGTCCTAGAGCTGAATTAAATTTTGGGTCATGTTAAAGATGTTTAAAATGGAAAAGAAGGTTCCTGTAGAATTCCAGACCAAAAACAATAATTGACCTAGAACTTCAGTAGGTTGTAACTAGCAGCCTGAAACCCAGAAAGAGATGAAACTTGGATAGAGTGTCCATAATATGTATATGAAGAAACCCAATTGAGATCCTACAAAAAATCCAATGGATTAGGTACAAAATTGCATAATTACAACGCAAAGTTGCACCAAGTTGAAAAATGAACAGAAAAAATAATGGGAAAAATTATAATAACCATAACTATCTGCTCAAGACTCAGAATTGAGCATGGGATTAGACGTTAGAAAGTTCTCGGATAGTGGAATATAAATATCCACCCAAAAAAATGATTTGGGCATTCAATTTTTCATGAAATCAGAAGAAAGACCTCTGATATATTATTGAACTAGAATGGTTCATATTTTCATGAAATTGTTGAAACAATTAGCTTGACAAAGTTTTGTTGGCTGCACATTTTGCAGAGTTAACAACAACTAGATCAGATCAAGATAAACAAAGAGTCCATAGTAATGGAAGAGGAAGAAGGGAATTACATCTAGGAAGATGACAACATAGGGATGGATGTCCATTTGGGCGTTCAAGGAACAAACTCCAATGGACACGGAGAAGGAAGGGATGGAAACATGAATATGGTAGAGACCATTAAAAATTTACAGAAGGATGTCCAAAGCCATAAACATGATAATGAAAGGCTTATGAAAGCCAAGGATAAGCAATAGGACTTCAACATGAAGTTATTAGAGAGCTTGAACAGAATAGAAAAGAAATTGGATAAGGAGAGTGGCTCAAGCAAATCAGGAAGTCACAGGTCTCCTGATGAGAAAAGAAGAACCAAAAGTGTTAGCAAACATAACCATCACTCCCCAAGGAATTCCAATAAGAGAGCAGACAAAAAATCAAGTCCATCCCCTGTTAGGAAGCATAAGAGGTCTGGGGTGGATGAGGTATGAGGATAAATGAACAAAATCAAACCTCCTACATTTGATGGTGAGCATAAGAAGGATGAAGGTGCAGAGACATGGATGATGGGCATGAGAAAGTATTTTCAATTGCATAATTATTCTTCTCATGGAGAAGGTATAATTTCCATCTATCAACTCAAGTGAAATGCATCCATGTGGTGGGATCAGCTTGTGCAGGTGCAACACATTAAAGAGAAAAGTGTTATTTGGAGGGAATTCGAGAATTATTTTGAGAATAAATACTTGAATAAGAGATACTATGACAAGAAAATGAAAGAGTTCTTTGAACTCAAGCTTGGGAGTATGACCATTGATGGATATGAAAGAATTTTTTTAGAACTGTTGAAGTATGTCTCTTTCATCAAGGATGAGACAGTTAAAATTCAAAGGTATTTGAGTGGATTGCCATCATTCATCAGTGACAAAATACAGTATGATGATCTAAAGACATTGGAGAAGACCATAAGGCAAGATAAATGCCTATATAATCATCAAAAATCAAGGCCAAATTTCCAAAAATATTGGGAAGAAAAAAATAAATTCAAGATGGATCAGAGAAAGAAGGGAGCTAATCCACCATTCTTAAAAAATAATACTTAGGGACAACCAACTTTTAGAGAACTCGGAACCATTGAGACAGGGGGTCAAAGGCTAAGACAACCACCTATTCAATGTTGGGGTTGTAAAGGAGATCATATGTTTAGATATTGTCCGAACAAAGGTGAAAAAGTGAAGACTGTTTACAGTGTACAACATGTGGAAACAGTGGAGGACATGGGAAGAAATGTGCCAAGGATCTATGCATCCCTAGATAAGAAGAAATAAGAGTATCAGTCACATATGATTGAAGTGGAAGGTATGATCAACAACCAAACCATTGCTATTTTAATTGATTTGGGAGCTAGTCATAGTTATATAGATCCTAAGATGGTGGAAATTTTGTATTTGCGAAGAAGCAAGCATGGAAAATCTTGGTTGGTGCAGTTGGATACCGAAGCCAAAAGAAAATTTAATGAAATAGTTAAGTCATGTCTTATGGACATGAATGGACTGAACACTAGGGCAGACTTGAGCATCTTTCCTTTAGGTTCTTATGACTGCCTAATTGGGATGGATTGGTTGGATCAACACCATGCTATCCCAGACTGTCATAACAAGGCATTTACTTGCTTCGATGAGGAAGGGAGTCTAAGGAAAGTGTAGGGAATTCCCAGGGCAGTAACCATTAGAGAAATTTCAGCATTGCAGCTGAAGAAATGTTACAAGAAAGGTTGTTAAATATTTGCATCACATATGGAAGAGACACCTAAAGATAAGGTGAAAAATTTGGAAGATTATGCAGTCCTGGAAGATTTTGAAGATGTGTTCAAGGAGGTACCAGGACTACCCCCAAAGAAAGATATTGGTTTCTCTATAAATTTAATGCCTGGAGCAGCTTCAGTGTCAAAGACTCCTTACAAAATGAGTACACCAGAGCTGAAGGAGTTGCAAATGAACCTTGAACAACTTCTAAAGAAGGGGTATATACACCCAAGTGTGTCACCTTGGGGTGCCCTAGTATTGTGCGTGAAGAAGAAAGATGGGACATCAAGATTGTGCATTGATTTCAGACAGTTGAATATAGTGACTATTAAGAACAAGTATCCTTTGCCAAGAATTGATGATCTCTTTGATCAATTGAAGGATGCAAGGATATTTTCAAAGATAGATCTCAGATCAGGATACCATCAGGTAAGGATTAAGGAGAAAGATATCAACAAGACCACCTTCAGGACAAGGTATGGTCATTATGAGTTCACAGTGGTGCCATTTGGGTTGTCAAATGCACTAGTTGTTTTCATGTTCTTAATGAATGGTGTTTTCCGAGAATATTTAGACAAGTTTGTCATTGTCTTTTTGGATGACATTACTATATATTCTAAATTAGAGGAAGAGCATGAACAACACTTGAGGATGGTGTTGCAAGTATTAAGGGAGCATCATTTGTATGCCAAATTGAGCAAGTGTTAATTTTATCAAAAGCAAATTCATTATTTGGGACATATCATTTCAAAGGATGGGATAGCAGTGGATCTAGAGAAGATAGAAGCCATTAGAGAATGGTCAGCRCCAAAKAATGTGACAGAGGTGAGATCATTCATGGGTCTTGCAAGCTACTATAGGAGATTTATTGAAGGATTCTCAAAGATTGCACACTCAATAACTTCCTTGCAAAKAAAGGGTGTGAATTTTTAGTGGATTTTGGATTGTGAAAAGAGTTTCCAGCACTTGAAACAATTATTGACAAGTGCTCCAATACTAAGGATTGCAGACTCAAATGAAGACTTCATTGTATGCACAGATGCATGTAAAGAAGGACTTGGTGGAGTCCTCACTCAAAATGGGTTTGCTATATGTTATGAATCAAGGAAGTTGAAGGAGCATGAAAGACACTATGCCACTCATGATTTGAAATATTTATTTGATCAGCAACCTCTAAATGCTAGGCAAAGCAGATGGTTAGAATTTCTAAGTGAATATGGATTTGATATAAATCATATCAAGGGGAAAGAGAACAAAGTGGTTGATGCACTCAGCAAAAGAGTGCATGAATTTCATGTTACACCCATTAGCATGTACCAATCATATTTGAAGGACCGAATTATAGAGGCTGCCGAATCAAATTTGCAATACAAGAAATTAGTGGAAAAATTACAGCAAGGTATTTTGCAACAGAAAATTGAGGAATATAAGCTATATAATGATGAAATTCTCATGTATAGGGGCAGAATTTATGTACCAAATTTCTAGGAATTGAAAATTTTGATATTGGTAGAAATGTATAATGTACCTTATGTTGGGAACCCAGGTTATCAAAAAACTTTTGCAGTTGTCAAGGGCCAATATTATTGGCCAGGCATGAAGAAAGAAGTTGTAGATTTTATTGCCAAATGTTTGGAATGTCAAAAGGTAAAGGCTGAGCATAGACACAAAGTTGGTTTGCTACAATCATTATCCATTCCTGAGTGGAAATGGGGAGTTGTAACAATGTATTTCATCACCAAAATGCCCAGAACAAACAAGCAACATGATTATATCATGGTAGTGGTGGATAAGCTTACTAAAGCTGCCCAGTTTATTCCAGTTAAGCTCACTCACAAGGAAGTGAACATTGTTGATGTTTATATGAGAGAACTTTCTTGATTACATGGCATACCCAAGACAATTGTGTTTGACAGAGATCCAAAATTTACCTCAAAATTTTGGAAAGGGTTATTTAATGGATTGGAACAAACTTGAATTTTAGCACAACTTACCATCCAGAATCAGATGGACAAACAAAGATGGTGAATCAAGTGATTGAGAACATGTTGAGGATGTATGTGATGGATAAACCATCAAAATGGGAAGACTACCTACACGTGGTAGAGTTTTCTTATAACAATGGGTACCAAACATCTTTAAAGATGAGTCCATTTGAGGCACTTTATGGAAGAAAGTGAAACACACCAGTAAGATGGGATAACCCAACCGATAGAGCAATGGTTGGGCCAGATTTACTTAGGTAAATGGAGGAGCAAATGATAAAAATAAAGAAAAATTTAAAGGTTGCCCAAGACAGGAAGAAAAGCTATGCTAATAAGGGTAGAACTCATAGGTAATTTAAAGTGGGAGACCATGTATTCCTGAAAGTGAAAGCCAACAAAAGTTCCCTGAAGTTGGGAAACTGTTCAAAGTTGGCAACTCACTATTGTGGGCCATTTGAGATACTAGAGAGGATTGGTCCAGTAGCTTATATGATTGCATTTCCTGCATCTATATCTGTTCATAATCTATTCCATGTATCATTGCTCAATAAATATATACTTGATGTTAATCATGTTATTGATTGGAATGTGATTCAGGTGGAGCAAGAAGGCACTTTTCAAGTACATCCGGTACACATTCTGGACCAGAAAATCAAATAGCTATGGAATCGATCCATAGGGCTTGTAAAGGTCCAATGGACCTAGTACAATCCCGAGGATGCTACTTGGGATCATGAGGATGCAATGCGGGCAGAATACCCACATCTTTTTGAGGATTTTAGAAATTTTTTTGTGTATGAGTACATAATGCACTAAGGACAATGCATAAATAAGGGGAGGGGATTTCAATATCCCTAGACCGAACCCAATTGTAATGTAAATGAAAATGTACTTAAGATGGTGAGCTCTTTGATATCATTTTTTGTAAGAACCTATCATGGCATAGTGCGCACATGTACTACGCAGTAAAATGAGGAAGTGTGCACATTCCAGGATACCCTGTGCAACAACTTAAGTGCACGTGACTTTGAGGCCAAGGAGCCTTGTGTATATGTTGTGTTTTATAGGCTGGTGAGTCAGTTTTGTGATTATTAGGCTGGAGAGCCTAGATGTTAAAGGCCAGTGCACCAACTTTTGTATATGTCTTATCATTAATATAAAATACATTGATGCGCACGGACGGACCATGATAAAAGAGTATGGGGGACTACACTTCACTAGTTAGGGAAAGGGTGGGGGCTAAAATTTAAGGAAAAGGGCTAAGCTAGGGAGCTTAAGCCAAAAAGGAATATTATATTAATATTTCTTAAAGTATAAAGTATGGATAATTATTTTATCCTAAGTCCTAAGGTTGAGGATAAGTGGGCCAAAGTAGATCCCAACGTGACAAGTCTCAAGTTGGGGACATGCATACATATTTTTGGGACTTATTTCATTTTCCCATTCATTCCTTCCATCATTCAGTCATCCAGTCAATCATCCATGAGCATTCACACACCCATTGAGCTATCCTTCATACCTTCATGTCACTGTACCTAAATCTGGATTCGTATCCATATCTATTTGTGTAGATGGTTAGGTTAGGAGTTGTACTAAAGAAACGGGTTGTCGGGCCCGTGGGATATTGAAGAGGCGGGTTGTCAGGCTCGTGAGCAATTTCTCTCTGGGTGAGAGAATTGTTGGGAATTGATTTCTGGAAGGTGCTAAACTGCAACTACAGTGCTCTGAGACTTCTTGTCTGGCATGTTGTTGAAGCTCGGAAAGGAAGTGGGGCAGCCGAAGGACTGTTAAGAAGAGAAGGGGCACACTACCTGGGGTGGGGTAGGCATGTGGGGAATTAGGGACTGTAGGTTGTTAGTTGAGTGAGCACCTGAGACAAAGTCTTTCCTATTGTCTATGAACCATTAGCCTGGTTAGGAATCCCTTTACCCAGGTGGAGTTTAGTCCCAACTCGGGGGTGACCCACTACTGAGAGTGATGAGCAGTGTGGTCTACGGCTGGGAGGTTCATGGAAGGTCTGCACACATTTGGTGATATTCTTACCAAGATAAGTGTCAATTGTGTGATAAATTTACATTCTGCATTATTATTTCTGTGTTTATTTTTATGGATTTATTCTGTGCATGATTTATAACTGTGTTTATATTTATGGGTATTTCTTGTATATGTTGCATGTATGCATTTACTATTATTTCATTATGAATCCTTGCATTTACATAATGTATTTGTATGTTTACGTTTCATATTTAATGTTCCGCAAGAGTTCTATGTGCATATGATTAAATTTCATGCAGTTCAAAAAATTTATGCAGCATAGCTCAGTTGGATGATGGGTATGTTACAATATGTTCCGCGGAGAGAACGAGAGTGTTCTCTCGTGTATCGTGGCCCAACCTAGGTGGCTAGGGACGTTACAACTATATACATATTCTTAGCATTAATATCTGAGAACTCCATCCAAATATATTGATTGAGAGGGTATTTCTTATGAAGTTGAATGTGAGGAGAAATGTTTGTTTTTATGTAACAAGAAATGCCTCCAATCCCTCTATGAAAGAATTTATTGTTCCATGCTAACCACAATATAAATACATCTATGTTAGGTACCTGAGATTCCTCATGCTCCCAAGTTTCAAATAGAAAAATAATATCAATTTCACTTGGGATCCAACTTAATATAGGCCCTTTGTTCTATGAAAATCCTTGACAGTTCCAAGAGAAGATACAAAGTGTTTGAAATTTCTATTTATTGTTATATTGTTGATATCTATCCCTAATAATAGCTTTTATGTTCCTAATTGTTGTCCATTTTCCTTATTTCCTAGATTCCTTTACCTTTTGAACCTCCTTCCTTAATTTAGCTTGATCTTCTGGAATGAGGTCTTCATTTATAAATATTCCTTTTAAGATTGGATTTTTACTGAGTATGTCATATTTATGGGTATTATAGCTTACCATAACCTTAATCAACCTATATTTATGTTCAATTATTTTTCTCACCCTTTTTTCTTCTATGAGATTACTTGTTTAAATTTTCAACTTATTTTTCAGTTCCTCCTTGACTATTGCTAGCATGTCCTAATCTTTCTATTATTTTATACAAAATATTATGAGTTTTAAGGCCCTCTTATTATGCTCATGGTCTAACTCTATGAGCTTACTCATTTTCTCTTTGATAGGTTCTAGATTTAATTTTCATTTCTCACTATTTAGTGCCAAATTGTTAATTATTTTTTCTTCTAGCTCTTTGATATGGTCCCTAAGATTACTATTTTCTTTGACCTCTTCTTTTTTCCTTAAATGTTTTGGTTCTTGGTTTTGGTTTTCTATTTCTTGTACTCTAGCCTTCATTTTCTGCAGTTGAGTCTCAAGCCCTAATAGTTTATTGTCTATATGTCTATGAATATTATATTTGAAGGATCTAAATTTATTATCAAACATTGCTTCTAACTCTCTTTGAAGTTAGGCTTCTCTCTCTTATCTATGTTTTTTTGATGATTCTATATATTCATACAAAATTTTTAGGGTTACTTTGCTATGCCTCCCTTTGATATATTTTGGTATCAACGGTGAATTAATTATATCGAAAAGAAAAGGAAATAAATCAAAAACATGTGCATTGGATTCATAGTAGGGTTTGAATAATCAACCACATGCAATTCACCATAGAAAAAACCCATAATGTATTCACCACATATTGTAGAATATTTGCATAAGTTCGTCATCGTAAGGTTTGGATGCTTTAGTATGCACGTAGAATCACCATTCATAATCACCACATAATCACCATTCAATATTATTCATGTTGAGAATCATTGTTCTAGATGAGGATGAATAACTAAAGAATCACCATTGAGAGTCATCGTAGAATCACTACAAAATAACCAAATTGGTGTATCGGGCACCGCAAAAATTCCTTTGAGCGTGAATAAGAAGGTAATCATCACAAATAAATATAGGATATATTCAGTGTGCATAATCGTTGAATATTCACCATAGATTTATATATTATCGACCACAGAAAACCCTAATATTCACACATAGTTCAACATTCACCGTTGTTCACACAAAGTTCAATAATAATATATYAATTTTAAAGTAACCACCTAATAGGTATTTGATTTGACTACTTATTCTATAAAGGTTGCATACCCTACACCCTTKTGGTCACAACCTAGTAGTTATTTCACTGCTTAGTMCATGGAGATGTGCATACCTTCCCCCCTTAAGGTCATGGCCTACCAGTGATTTCACTACTTAGTTTATGAAGGTGTACATACTCTACCTCCCTTCRATTTGAACTTGTGACCTCCAAGAAGGAAACACATGCTCTTAAATGGTAAGCCCCCACATTCTCTTTGTAAGACAAGAAATTCCATATTACATTGCCTCGAAGTACTTCCCCTCATTTCGAGAATGTTACCCACGATAAATTCTAGAAAAATTAAACTTGGGTGGGGAGGATAACAATCATTCCTTCCAACCACTTGATTTAAACCCAATTAACATGGATAACAATTATATAAAATTACCAAAATAAAAAATATGTTAATCAAAAATCCCATAACCAATAAATTGATTCAATTTATTCTCTAAAACTTCTTTATTTTTTAATTTTTTAAAGTTTCTTTTATTTAGTATTTGTCTTTGTAAAACCAAATCAACTAACTAAAAATAATATATATTTTATGTATATAATGTTATTTATATTAGATAATTAACTATATATTAAAATAATAATTATTATATTTTATAAAGATGACGATGCTATGAATTTGGTTTATCGGATCTTAAAAAGGTAAAGGTAAGGGATTACATAGATTTGTTTAGAATTTTATTTTTGTGCTCGAAAAGTATTAAAATAAGCTTACCAAAATCACCATATTTTTGTTGAATTACAATGTTAGGAAGATTAATATTGAGACACATATTTTGAAATTAAAATATAATATTATTTATATTATATAATTAATTGTATATTAAGATAATAATAATATTGTTTATTGGATGTAGCTTGGGTGGTTGGGAGGAATGATTTGTACCCTCTCCTCCAAATAATGTGATATAACTTCTTGCAATAATGACCTACATTGCAATGCATGAAGCATATGGAGTTTAAGAGAGTATTTTCCATCCTGTAATTTGTTTTTTTTCTTTTAATGAATTTTATAAAAGAATATTATTATAAATTATATTTCTCTTAAGGTTATTTTCAAAAGTTTGATTTTCAAGATCTTTGGGATTGATTTTAAATAAATTTTGAGAATTATAATGATGTGGGATTGGGCAAAAATGTATACCCACATTTTATGTTACTTAGATATTAGTGTGTGACCCACTAAGCAATCTCTACATAAAGTTATTATGATAAAGGAGGGGCAAATGGAGGTCAATGTGGAATAAGGTGATGTCATTATCATCTTGTGAATAAAAATATTCCAAAATTATTTATATTTATGGGTGAGAAGTTAATTTTTATTAATTTTATATTTTCTATGGTCATGTCATTAATAATTAAGGTGATGTCATTATCATCTTGTGAATAAAAATATTCCAAAATTATTTCTATTTATCGGTGA
>JASDQU010438282.1:115238-128047 GCA_032191745.1 Picea mariana
CAAAGTACAAAGAGTTGGGTCTCGAGCTTGTTTCTCTTGAGGACAAAAGCTCTCGCACACCCAAGCGACCTCTCATGGCAGGAGAAAATAAATATGATGGGATAGGATATCCTTTCAAACTATTGATTGAGGAATCCCTCATGCAACAAAGGAATGAGATGATGGATAGTTTCGCGCAAATCCTTCGGTGGCTACCAACGGGCGACACATCTTCTTCGAGCGGAGGCGCCACCCCCTTCAAGGTACAAATAAACTTCGATATTCCTATATTTAAAGGTCATATAGATGCAGATGTTGTAGGCAAGTGGTTGAATCTACTAGAAGGGTATTTTTATGTCCATAACTTTAGAGAAAAGATTACTTTTGCACTTCTCAAAGCCGTTCCCCATGTCAAAGATTGGTGGGAAAATTTCTGTGAGAAAAAGGAAACAAAGGAACCCTCATAATTTATATTCATGACCACTTGGGAATCCTTCAAGGATGCTATTAAGGAATAATACTACCTTGTCAGAAGTTATGTCGACTTGTATACCAAATGGACCACACTTTGGCAAGAAAGAGACCAAGCAGTGCCAGATTTTAGAAATATATTTGATACCTTGCGCACCAAGCTGGGTATCAAAGATTCAGAGTGACATTTGGTGCTCAAGTATCTTGGTGCTCTGCATAGACACATTCATACCAAAATGGAATTTTTGAACATCTCATCCTTGGGCGTGGCCTACTGATATGCCGTCAAAATCGAGCAAAAACTCAAACCAAAGACACGGCAATTTGGGCCTGGGAACCCCACACAACAAAATCTAGGAAAGGGTGGCCCCAACCCACAGAACAAAGGATAGATAAAATATGGACAGTATCAGGACAACCAATCCAAGCCACAAGCAAAGAAGGACACCAGAAAGACAACGAAAGATACTGGGAAGTGGTGCGACTTCCATAAGAGCCCTTGGCATAACACTGCTGACTGCCGCTCAAAGCAGTCACTAGTGGCCAAAGTGAAAGCCTCTGAATTAGATGCAGGTTTAGACTCTGATCTAGAACCAGAAAGGGGAAGAGGGATCATTGACATGGAACCCAGTGCCACCGTTGCTACCACCAAGCTCCAGCTTGGTGAGCCAGATGATCCAAAATAAGGAGAACACCTCTTCGATTCACATATGTGGGAAAAAGGCACCCCGCTGCACTTCATTATGGATAGCGGTAGCCAGAAGAACCTCATCTCAGTAGAGGTTGTCAAGTGGCTGGCCCTGGCAACAACAGCACACCCACAAAACTACACTATTGGATGGCTCCACCAAGGAAGAGATCTTTGCGACAGCCAATAGTGTCGACTGCCATATGACATCAAGCCCTTTAAAGATGAGGTATTGTGTGATGTTTCTCCTCTCAAATTTTGTGATGTTATTTTGGGCCAACCTTATTTATGGAAACTTCATGATATATATGATTCTAGGCCTCGTAGTGTTATTATTACTTTGAACATGAAATTGTACAGGATACACGAGGCAGTCCCACCTAGTGCTATTTCCTTGATATCTGTTAGGCAATGCAGGAAGGTCATCTCTCAGATGGGGAAGTTTGTCTTCTTTGTGATTCTCTCTCAGAATAAGTGAAAGACCATAGCCACATCCAGGGTCTCTACGATCGACCTCTCCACACAAAAAAATCAAGTAGATAAGGTTGTGGAAGAATACTAAGATATCTTCTCCTCACCTACCAGGGTACCTCTACACTGCCAGGTCAAGCACCCCATTGATTTGACTCCTAGCACACCACTGCCCAATGGGCCAATCTATTGTCACTCTCTGTTAGAGAATGAGGAGATCAAAAGATAGATCCAAGAACTTATCCACAAGGGACACATCTGTCCGATCTCATCACCTTGTGGGAGCCCAATTGTGTTGGTACAGAAGAAAGATGGAACCTGGTAACTCTGCATTGATTATCGGGCTCTAAATAAAATCACAGTCAGAAACTGGTACTTGATTCCCTAAATCAACGACCTCCTTGATCAACTCATGGGGGGCAAATAATTCAGTAAGATTGATCTGAAGTGTGGCTACCACCAGGTCCTGATAGAACAAACAGATGTATGGAAAACCACCTTCAAGTCAAAGGAATGCCTTTTTGAATGGTTGGTTATGCCCTTTGGTTTGAAAAATGCTCCAGCCACTTTCATGAGGATGATGGACAATATCCTGCGACCATATACCAATAATTTTGTAGTGGTGTATCTGGATGACATTCTCATTTACAACAAGACTTGGGCCGAACACTTGCATCATATACAACAGGTTCTGCACACCCTGTGGCAGCACAAGCTATATGCCAACTTGGAAAAATGCTCCTTCAGCATGGATAGGGTCCATTACCTAGGATACATAATTGATAAGAATGGTGTACATGTGGATCCAACCAAGATCCAAGTCATCCGTGACTGGCTAGCCCCAACCACACTCAGTGAGCTTCAGATCTTCTTGGGCCTTGCCAATTTTTACCGTAGGTTTGTGTTGGGATTCTCCCATATTGCATGGTCCCTCAGCCAAATAACCAGGGGTGGTGGTAAAGATAAATTTGTGTGGGGCCAGTCCCAACAACAAGCATTCGACGATTTGAAGCAACACTTATGCTCAACCCCAGTACTTTCACTACCAGACCTGTAACAACCCTTTGAGATCGAGATATATGCTTCAGACTATGTGGTGGGTTCCATTCTCACTCAGCACAGCCACCCTGTGGCCTATCATACTGAGACACTATCAGATGTTGTCTGTAAGTACCCTACTTATGAAAAAAAAATGTACTCCATTGTGCAAGCCTACCGCCAGTGGAGACATTACATTCTTGGGAAGGAGATAGTCATCTACACTGATCATAAGCCATTGCAGTTCATAAAGACACAAGGAAAATTGTAGAATGATCACCATCAAAAGTAGTCCACATACTTGCAGTAATTCCACCTCAACATCAAGTATAAAATAGAAAGCACCAATTGCATCGTTGATTGCCTCAACAGACCGCCCATCGCGACACTCACCACAGTGCTAGACTTCTGCATCCATGAGACCTTTGGATGCCCCCAACTCTATGAGACAGACCCAGACTTCGCCACCACCTACCAAATGTTGGGTGCAAACACAGTCGTCGATAATTTCCATCTTCAGGATGGGTTGTTGTGTCGTCTAGGCCATATCTGTGTTCCATCAAGTGAGCGAGTGAAGATGATCTGGGAATCCCACTACAGTCAGGTGGCAGAACACTTTGAGGTTGAAAAGATAGTGGCGATGCTAAAGAAACATTTCTACTGGCCAAAACTTCGACAGGAGGTCAGCAAGTATATCAGGTCCTGCACTGCCTATGCTATTGCCAAACTGACCACTAAGAAATAGGGCTTGTACACCCCTCTTCCTACACCTGACGGGCCATGGGAATCCATCTCAATGGACTACATGTCGGGTTTCCTGTCCACCAAGTGGGGAAATGACTATGTTTTTGTGGTTGTTGATCGCTTTTCTAAGATGGCGATTCTGGTTCCCTGTAAGAAGAACATCACAACAGAGGCCACTACCAAGATATTCTTTGAACGAGTCTGGGTACATTTTGGAATCCCACAAAACCATTGTCTCAGAACGGGAAATTTAATTTCTCATCACATTCTGGTCGAGCCTCTAATCACTACTGGACACCAAGGTCACCAAATCCATGACCTTCCACCCCCAGACAGATGGCCAAACCGAGGTCGTAAATCAAATGATTGTGCATATCCTTCACATGTATAATTCAAAGAACCCTCACACATGGGATGAGACCCTTCCCTATGTCCAACATAGCTACAACCGAGCCCTGCATAGCTCAACTAGCCACAACCCCTTTCAAGTGGGGTTGGGATTCCAACCATTGGGTCCCATAGATGTTGCACTTCCCCTTGCGTTCACCTCGACCGACTCATTTCCTACTCCAACTGAAGATGACAAAGCCACCCGGTTCATTGAGAGGATCCAGCACATCCACCAACAGGTTTAGGATATCCTACAGAAGTCTAATGACAAGTACAAGTAATGCCATGATCAACATCGGGTGCCACATAAGTTTCAGGTGGGCGACAAAGTTTGGTTTCACTTGTAGAAAGAACGCCTAACAGAACCCCATCGGAAGCTTCGCCCACTCTGTTATGGGCCATACACCATCACCATGGCCATGGGGGAATAATTCTTTTGATCTCAACATTCCTCCTTTCCTTGCCCTGCACCGGCCAGTGTTCAACATGGATCTCCTTCGTCCTTATTTCCTACCATTATTGGACACCTCAGACATAGCAGAACAGTTGAAACCAACATAGCTCAACCCCGACTGCATACAACATGAATCCAATGATCATATTGTGGACACACAGATCAATGGAACTCTACAACAAAGGATCCAACTTTATCGAGTCGTCAAAGCAGGGTAACTCCTGCACCAAGGCAAGTGGCTCACCCGGGGCCAAATTCAGTAGAAATTTCCTCATCTGATGGGGGAAATCAATGCAATGGATACCATTGCTTCCTAAGGAGGGAGGATTGATCTAGGTGGATATCGATGGCCACCCACCTTTTACAACTGGCTCAAAACCATTTTCTGACAATTTTGGAAATTTACTATTTTTAGCAGTTTTAACTTCCAGGGGCATTTTGAGGGCCTAAATGAAGGTTTTTTGGGATATAGCTTCTCAATGATAGCTAAAGGCATGATTAAGCCCCCAAAATGAATATCCTCAACAATACCTTTCCAACTGGCTATCATACACCTAAAATGAAGATCATATGCAAAAGTTACGACCTCAGGAAGTTGATGTACTAACTTACCCAGACGGGGCCCACATGACCTTTGGCGCTTCATCTCCTAGGGTTAGTTTTTTGGATGTCTAGGGTTTTGGGCATTCCTGTTTATGGTAAAAATGCCTTCAAAGCCTCATTGTAATTATCTTCTGGMAAATGAGCGCAACTGTCACATCTCTTCTCAGAGATAAGCTGCCACCATTCCAGCTAGCTTGTTTCCRCTGCATTTTATAGTTTCATCTTATTTCCTTATTGARTAGAAAACCGATTTTATTGTATCTCTATTATTTTGTGTTAAACACCTTTTAATAATATGTATTCATTTTGTTYTTCTCATAAAATCCAGATCACTCATTGGGCATTTTCCCACTGCCACATGGCAGCCMATGATTGAGCCACATGGAATCCAACCATTGGGCCACGCCAAATGTAAATTTGTTGAACCTACACATAATAAATCTAGCTAGAAAATACCACACACATTTGCAGAGAGAAATTGAGAAATAMGAAGCAAGAGAGAAAGAATGGAATAATTCCCATTAACCGTATTCCACACTCAAAGAGTGAATAATTTACAATAGATATAAGATACATGAGTAACTAATGTGCCATAGTGGTTGTCTAGAGTGATTTGGACACACACCAACAGTTACGGCAGTAAACTGCCACATAGTCTAGTCTCTCAAGTAGTTACAGGAGTGAACTGTCACCTAGTCTGAGTTCACTGGTCTATCATTCTTCTGTTAATTGACCGAAACATAGTGAAGTGAGGAGGATATTAGGGAATCATGAGTAATGTGCTAGTCAGGTGATGATCCCAAGGACAATGCGCATTAGATGGTGATGATCCCAATGTTGCATGGTGATAATCCCAATGTATCATCTAGACTCCACTCAACTGATCAAACTGGACAGAATATTCTCCCTAGAGGAATATTCTTCCTAAAATATGGGAGACTGGATAATGACTAATAAACATAGGGAAAATCTTAGGAAAAGTAAATCCTAGGTGTGTGTGAAGTACTCCAACACCAACCACCTGTACAGTCACATGCCATGCCAATGTACAGTCTGCCACCTTAGCTACCATATCAGCCTACCACATCATCCTTCCATTTCACATTACCATCTGCCATGTGGTTGTACAGACTACCATGTGGCACTTTTTCATTGGTCCATGGATCGACCTGAAAAAACAAAAAATGTGTGACACGTGGCAGCCTCTAGTCCTTCCATGTCACCATGATGATGTCATCATGACATGTGTGGCCTCGTGCGTGTGCCACATACATTGTATGGATGTTGACGTCATTTTCACTGATGTTGATGTCAACAGTACAAATGTTTACTCATCCCCTACTGACTGGGCTAGGTTGACCAAACTTTGACCGCAAATATATTTCAATCCATAACTCTATTTGATGATCAGTTTACGTCATTGCAAATATTGCGGTGCTCTCTTCGCGATGATGCCACTTTCACTGAGTTTTGAGAAATTTAATTTTTTTCCCTTTCTTTGTTTGTTGAGRCCATTTTGAGCTTCCTGAGTTGCTTCTGTGAGTTCTGAGTTGTCCTTAGTCTTCTCTGGATCCTTTTTGGATCAATCCACCTTAATGAGTAACACCTTCTTCTCTTCAACCATGTCTATAACAAAACGATATTCAACATCAATACACTTTGTATTAGAAAKATAAGTCGGGTTCCTCGCTAGGAAGATTTCTCTCTGATTGTGATAATCTATCCTTACAACTTGTTTTACCAACCCAATACCTAAACACAATCTRTGTAACCATACTACTTCCTTGATTGCGTGAGTGGTTGCCCTGTATTTATATTGTGTAGTTGAGAGTGACACTACACACTTTATTTTTATCATCCAGCTGGTTTCTCCTCCAAATAGGTTAAAAACATATCTATTTGTAGTTCTTCTACGATCTAGATCTCCATATTATTCTACATCAACAAATCCATGTATGTCCACACTTTGTCCAATCTTGGTATTCCTTGGTAACACAATCAATAAGTAGTAGTTCCACACAAATACTTGAAAACCCTCTTTATTGTTTCCCAATGTTACTTCCTTGGTTTTGACATATACCTTCTCAAAACTCCCACTACATGTGCAATGTCTGGTCTTGTACAGACTATTGCATACATCAAATTTCAAACTGCACTAGCATACACAACATGGGACATGTCCTCTTCCTCTTCCTATGTTTTCATACATTGATATGAAGATAAATTTACACCTACATGAACAGGGGCCTTGACATGTTTACATTCCTACATATTAAACCTCTGAAATATTGACTCAACATATTTTCTCTGGTTCAACTAGAGTTTCCTATTTTCTCGATTTCTTTTAATTTCCATGCCCARAATAAAATTCCCAGCACCAAGTTATTTTACGTCAAATATAGAGGACTACTGTGTTTTCATATCCTTTATAACTTCCTTGTTTTTTCATATCATCAACATATCATCCACATACAAGAAAAAATAAATAAGATGATCACCTACTAATTTGAAATACATATAATGATTGGATTTTCGTCTTGTCAAGACAAGTCCCAATATATAAGTTTCAAATTTTTGATACCACATCCTTGGTGATTGTTGTAACCTATATAAGGAATTTTTCATCCTTCATACCGACTCTTTATGTCCCTTCACTACAAATCCTTCTAGCTACTTTATGTAGATTTCTTCTTCTAGATCCATGTGTAGGAATGTTTTCTTCACATCCATCTGTTTTACTTAAAAATCAAAAGCAACAACAATAGATAGAATAAATATAATATAAGTTAACTAGGAAGCAAGAGAAAATATTTCATCAAATTCAATTCCCTCTACCGGGGAATAACCTTTTTCTACTAATCAAGCTTTATATTTCTCCACTTTTCCTTCTGCACTCAGCATCTTCTTAAACACACATTTTCTACCAATGGGATTTCTTCCAGTTGAAAACTCCACTAGATCCCAAGCCTCATTCTTTTCCAAGGCTTCCATTTCTTCAACCATGTCCTTTTCCCATATTTTTCCATCCTTTGAATCCACTGCCTCCCTAACAGTTCTAGGATAATTATAAATAATAAACAAGGAAAATTTTGAACGAAAAACAAGTGGATTATACCTTTCCATTTTCCTTCTTTCCCAAACTAATCTCCTCAATATTGGAGTATGAGGCTCTTCATCTTCCTTTGATTCCTAATATTCTGTAGAGACTGATTCATTATCCTTCAATTCAAACTCTTTTTTATCTGGTTTTTCCTCCCTTGGTAGGAGTTCTTGTCTGAAAACATCTTTGATTTCTCTAAATACCACATCTCAGATATACACTACCTTTTTAGTTTATGGATTCCAAAGATTATAACCTTTCATACCTTCTTTACTACCAATAAAGATACAATTTTCATCCTTTTTTCTATCTTGCATCTATTTTCCTTTGGAACATGTACATAAGAGTCACAACCTTGAGATGTGTCAGAGATGGTTTCTTACCATTATTGATCCAGGTGGATATTGGTCACCACCCACCTATTCCAACTGGCTCCTCTTGATAATTTTTAGGTCAACATGTTCTTCTGTAATTGTGGGTTCTAAAAATTCAGGGTTGTCTAAATGCCTACATATCTTCCAGATGGAGATTGGTGGTCACCCACCTAATCCAACTGGCTTGTTTTGGAATTTTTCATGTCAATACATCTTTTTATACTTCCAGTGTTGTTTTGGGGCCCTAAACAATGTTTTTTTTGTTTGCCACATTAAAAATATAGACAGAGTCAGAGTTTGACGACATAATGTGTATTTCTCTAAAATACCTTTCCAATGGGCTATCACGCACCTAAAACAAAGGTCATATGAAAAATTTACGACCTCGGGAAGTTGAAGTACCAACCACTACAACAAATCCATGTGATTTTCTCCCTTTTTTGCTTCCAAAGATGGTTTTAGTGTATTTTTCTTCAATATTTTGAACAAGTCAACGCTATTTATCGAGATGGAGATATTCATGGCGTTTTTTCCGCCAATCAAAAAATTTAGGCACTAAATTAGGCACTAATAGCACCGGAAATTGATCCCCATTTAGTGTCGGAAATTGTGCCCCAGTTAGCACCATAAATAGCACCCCATTTAGCACCATAAATAGCGCCCCATTTAGCGCTAGCAATTTCAACCCGTTTAGACCCTGATTTAGCACCCTAGTTAGCGCCACAAATTGCACCATAAGTACCGCCGGATGTATCCAAATTAGCTTAAATAGTTAATTAGTTGAGGTGTTTGGGGTTAAGTGGATAGGGGCTTTGAGGATTTATGGATTTTGGGTACAAGGATTAAGGGTTAATGGGTTAGGGGTTAGGGTTTAAGGTATTCATGGTCAAGAGCTAAGCGATTTGATGCTTATAGGTTGTTTAGTTTAATGGTTAATGGATTATGGATTATGGATTATGGGCTAGGGGATTAATGTTTAAGTGCTCAGTGCATAGGGGTTTATGGATTAAGGGATTAGGGATTAGTGAGAAGTGGTTAAGGGTCGATGGATTAGTGGTTAGGGGATTTATGGATTTTATGTTAAGGGATTATTGATTAACTAAGGTTGATGGATTACAGGTAATTAATTAGGGATTAGGGATTAACTAGGCTTTAAGGGTCAATGGATTAGGGGTTAGGGGAGTTAGGGATTTTTCAGAACTCTCTTGAAATTTCATGGAACATATTTGTTGGCCCTTGACCAATTTTTGGAGAACTTGGGTCACGTTTGACCGATTTTGGGACTTTGACAGGCTGGTCGAAGATGAAGCGCCAGGCAAAGCAGAGATCACGGGATCTCCCCCTATTTTGTGAGATTTTTGGGTTTAGGGTTTATGTAACAGGTATGGGATGTTGGGCCATGGGTTTTCCCATGTTTAGGCCCATTTTGTAATGTATAAATAGAAAGTTAGGTGATGTAATAAGGAGCCAGTGTGCTAAGGGCTAGAGTTTGATCTATGTGATTGCAAAGGATTTGTGCATATTGTGTGTTAAGAACTTGCAGAGCTAAGTGAAAGTGATTGTAAGAAGCTTGTGTGTAGATTGTAAGAAGGCTTTGTGCTTAAACCTAGCTCGGGGAAGGAGGATCTGGCGAGGTCTGAGAAAATCTCTTGTCCTATGCAGAGTGGGTTCCTGTGGCTCTGTGCTTGTAGAAGATTGAGATAAGACAATAAATAAGAGAAGAGTTGGTGGACGTAGCCCCACACTGGGGTGAACCATGTATATCTCGTGTTGTGGTTTCTTTGTGAATTAGAGTTGTTATGTTATTGATGTGATGTATGATTATTGCAATGATATATGTTAGATGCATCTGATATAATATCTTAGTGCTTAGTAATGTGAATAAATGATAGATCTGATCTATTTCTATGTGCTAAGTGATGGAAGTGTTAGATCTTGTTGAATATTGCATTGTTCTGTACCTAAGGTTTTGAATCTGGGATATAAATAAGGGTTAAATGCTAATGAATGTTAAATTCTAAGTGCTTTGTTAAGGTATTGTAATCATAGATCTGTGTCCCAGATAGGTTGTAGAGATCTGAGTCCTGCAACCCCCCTGCCTCTACCTCAGGTGAGACTTCATCTGCTTCACAGGTGTTTCTGAAAGGGCTAGTAGTTAGGGTTTTTTTGGTGTGTTGTTGAAGCATTGAACCCTGGGTCTGCCCCTGTGCCAACAAATGGTTCTGTTTTCAGGACCTGAAACTGTGATTGTTGGGAACTGAAGAAAAGAGAAAGATCTGTGCGTAGATCTATTGCCCTAGTACACAGTATTCTACTTGACTTGCAAATATCTATGCTAAGAAGAGAAGTCTGATCTAAAGAAAAGAGGTAATATCTTGAATCTTTGTTCTCTGATAAATGTAAGATAAGTGAAAATTTTTATTTCGAAAGAATGGATCTAGGTATGTTTAATAGATTTGGTCCTAGTTTAAAAACTAGGGTACAACTAGAAGAAAGAAGATTTGATATGAATAGATATGATATAAATAATGAAAGATATGTTATTCCTATGCATAGAAAGAATTGTTGGACTAACAAATGGATGCAGGATCCTAGAAACAATTTTTTTTAGACCCACCACTGTGATCCCAGTGCACAATACAGGAAAGGTGGGGGATCATTCAAGAGAAAGAGAGGGTTAACTCTTTGTTATAGTTGCATAAGACCAGGACATCTTGCTAAGGAATGCCCTGGTAGAGGTCCTATTTGCCTTTGTTGTAAGGCTATTGGACATGAAGTTTTGGATTTCCCTAGAATGATTGCTAAAGTTTAAAAGATGAATATGAGACAAGAAAGCTATGAGACAGGCCAATAAACTAAGGATATGATAGAACCCCAGAAAGAATCAGAGACTGTGTTATTACAGATGAAAGAAACCTTTGAATGATCAAAAAGATATAAACTTATCAGAGATCTTAAAAGAGAAGGAATGCATTGAAACAAGAATATGAGACTTTGACATAGAATGTGTCCTGGATGAGGAAACACAGGTGAATATCATGACAGAAAGAATTTGGTAAATTTTGGGAAATTCCGCTATGGTTCCTTCATTGAGAGGAATAGGATTATTTAGAGGAAAGATAATAACCCTATGTGGAAGACTTACCTAGATACCTATGAGTGCTCATGGCACTTCGACAGAAGAAGAATTTGAGATCGTTAAATTTGTTGAGAACAGTGCCCCATTTGCTATTTTTCTAGGAAAAAATTGGATTGAAAAAGATTAGATACGAAGGAAACAAGAAGAGGAGGACCTACAACAGAAAAAGAAATAACTAAGAGATTTCATCGCTAGGAGAATAACGCACTTACTGAAAGAACAAGAGGACCAGTCGAAGCTACTAAGGACCAGAGATCTGGACGTCGAAGTTGAAGGAACATAGGAAGACTTGAAACACCTGTCTATACAAGAGAGTAGAGCACCTACCCCAAAAAGAGAAGAAGTATTACCCTCGAACCCTAGGAAAGACCCTCCATAGTGAGAAGTTACCATGCCAATAGGAGATAAGAACGATAATGGAAAGAGGAAACCAGTGAATCAGATTTTAGGAAAGAAAGACAGAAAGCTCAGAAAGAAGAAAGCAAAGTTAGAAACGTTGCAGGAAGTTCTAGGGAGGATTCCACAGAAAGAAGTTTTACAGAACTGGAACTTCGTTAGGATATCAGAACAACGTAAATTGGCACTTCTCCATGACGAAGCAATATGACCGTTGAGGGTGTCCCGGTCGTTAGAACGATGCTCAAGAATGGCTAGAAACGTAGTTATTTCCAGAATGTTCACCACTGGATCGTTGGGACCACGCCATAATAGATGGAATAGCATTGATTGAGGCCTTCCTTCCCATTGGAAGAGTCTGTTACGATGTTTTCTATTTATCCCATCGAGCATTTCACCGAGAAAATTTTTTCCAATTGTGATTATCCGAGCCCACAGAGAGCTAGTTGATTTTGCACAGTGATTATTGAGATCTTGCCATCCATTTTGTTACATTGAGTGTTGTTCACCGACCTGAGATATCAGATATTGAGTTTGCATGTCGGACGAAATTAGCACAGTCAAAAAATCCATCGAAGATATCCTAATAGACCTCATGGCCGAGAAGGTGATGTCTGTAGGCATCCAAGCCTCGTTGATGAGAGGAGTGCAAGCATCCATGTCGACTTCTCGTGGATCTGGACCACCCCAAGCTATGAGAGAGAAACGAACAAAGCATCGTGATGACTTAGCGAATGCAAAGCTCATCCCATCTATCCCGCTTGACTACATACTGCCTCTGGCTGGCGCTGTTCAAGGATAAATTCGTGAGTGCGGACACAGACCAATCTCCACAGATCCACCCGGATCTGGAACAAACCGTGACAGAATACTACTCTTTCCCTAGTTCTAGAGTGTTGAATGGACAAGAGAGGAAGAATGATATACTTACTTGTAAACGCTTTCCTTGTCTCTGTTGATCC
>JASDQU010438283.1:6887-23177 GCA_032191745.1 Picea mariana
ATGGAATTGATGTTAAATGCGGAAAACTTGTGCATTAGATTCCATAACTCAGTTTTATAACTTTTCAGGTGTACTGATAGACAATGTATGGAATTTCTTACCTGTCTGACCACAATTTCTGAATCACCGAATAACATTAAGTTTTGTATGTTCATATCTACCGCTTTCCTGAGTCCTTGCAAAAGTGCCTCATATTCAGCGATGTTGTTTGTACATTCAAACTCTAATATACAGGCAATAAAAGTTTTATTGCCTGCTAGGTCGATGAGTACACATCCTGCACTAGCTCCTTCTTTGGATTTGGATCCATCGAAGTAAAGTGACCATATCTAAGCTTCGTCGACAGTGTTTGGTACATTTGGAAAAACTGCTGACTAGGTACATGTCATGACCTCCGACTGTTGTTTCGAATCGGTGACGGGGAAGGTTTCATCCATGAAGTTACCAAATAAGGTGTTCATTCCCTGCATTTCGAGTGAATTAGTGGAAGAAGTAAATGGTTCATTAGCATCATTCAAATCTGTCATGGTGTGCTTGAGGTAACATTCACGATTAATCCTAATTTTCTTTGGCTTTCCATTTTCTAGTAGCCACAAATGAGACCAATATGTTGTGAAGTATCCATGTAGCTATTCAGACCAATCCCTGCTTAATAATAAACTATAAACTTCGGGGATGTCAACAACAATGATATCAATAATTTGGTGAACCTTAGGATTAAAAGATAGCCTAACGAGCACATTCTTTAGTTCACCAATTACCTTAACATTCGTCTGATCGAGCTGACTGATTTTAAGACTAGAAGGTTGAACTTCAACATTGATTTTTTGGAAAATAGACAAGGGCATCACATTTGATGATGCGCCAGAATCTACCATGAAATTATGTACATTTCTGTTGAAAATTCCAAAAGTTAATAAGAAAGGTGTTACATTTTTGCGAGTATTAGCAACAGAATTTTGTTGATTTTTAGTCGTTGTCCCTGAAATTATTTTATCTACATTTGATACAGTTTTTTCAGTAAGATCCCTTTTATCTGGGAGTTCAAGTGTTGTTTTAGCAGGGACCTTCTGAGTTGTTTTGGAACTGATTTATGCAATTTTCTTGTTGTTAAGATTGTTGTTTTTACTATTTTTTGCAACGTTCTGACGCATTTTCTGCAGAAGAAGAGGAGACTTCAAAATTTTGTAAACATAAATATTAGGTCTTTAGTCAAATCATACTCTAAACTTGGGGCTTCTAGATTCTGCTTTGTTTCAGCTTGTTTAAATTGTTTCAGAGGCACATTGGTACTTATTTCAGAAAAGGATTTACTCTGAGTTTTTCTTCTGGTGTTGTAAGGATGGACAATTTCAAAATTGGCTTGAAAAATACTGTCGGAAAATGTTTGAAGACATTGGGAGATGATTGCTCTTCTTTAGATATTTATTCTTCAACCAAGTCTTCAGAATTCTCAGGGGGGACTAATTTATCATGTTCTTCAAGTATAGTCTGTAGAGCGTATTGTAAGCTTTGAAAATTCAGACCCTCAGGGGTTGGATTCAGTCGGTTTGAGGGAAAAGGTTTTCTGAAAGGAGGTTTGTAACTTCCTTTGCTCAAAGATGCTTCTTCAACTGATCTCCTCAAGTCTACGACTTGATTTGATCATTTTTGGATGACCTTTTGTAAACTTTCTAAGTCTGAGGTTTCTAATTGGGTTTTGGTTTGGGGAGGCCTACGAAGAATTTCTATTTTCTTCTTAGAAGATGGGGTTATTTCTTCCTCATTACTAAGATTATATTTCAAGCTCAAAATATCTTTTTCGATTTGGCTCGCCTCCTCAAAGGCTTCTAGTAACGTTGAATTCTTAGACCTTCTAACCCAAATTTCTATATTATTATGTAGATATTTAGTGTAATATGCCATAATAAGGTTTTCTACGGGCATTGAATCAGTGGGGATTTGGATTTTTAATGTGAGGAACCTTTGGTTAAAACATTTTACTTTCTCCTTAGGGTTCATCATTAAGCTAGAGATTTCCATGACTAAGGTTTCCAGATTTTTGTCATCTCCGAACTTTTCTAGGAAACAAGTCTCAAATCTTTCGGCCCAAGAGACAATAGTTTGAGGTTGTTGAGCGAAATACCATGTAGAGGAATTTAACTCAAATGTGTAAGGAAAAATTCTACATACTACATCTTCATGTTCTACACTTAGGAGTCTAATGGTTAGCATGAATTTCTTTATGTGATCCTCGACGATTTTCTTAGAATCAGGATCAAACTTAGGTAACCATTTCTCCGGGTGTTTTGGTAAAGGGTGTTGGGGTCCAGGTATAGCCACAACATCTTGATCGAGCCAAGGATTGGTGGGATTGTTTTGATTTTCCATGGGTGTAGGTGGTGTCGAAGGCTGAGATGGTTTAGATGAAGAAATTCCTTCATCATATGAATCTCCTCCTAAAGAGGAAGGGGATGAATGAGGTGGGGAAGGTGGAATACCAGATCCTTCGGCTGCAAGAGTAGGGATGTGGTCAAGATCTGTGGTATTATATTTTAAAGGATCTAAATGTAGATCAGTGCCTTCAAGTTACTCTCAGATATCCGAGAAATCTAAAGGATTATTGAGAGGCCTACTAGGTTGTCTGATATCGGCCAAAGCACTGTGTGTCCTTTAGAGTGACTGACGAACTATTTCTTGTACATCGGCTCCTTGAGGATTTGGTGTTACTGGATCAACGAGAATTTCATTTGAGGTAGTTGTTGTTTAAGAATTAACGTTGTTGTCTAAGAGACTACGTGTTACTACAGGGGATCGAGTGTGTGGGAGTGCATTTTTGCGACCTCCACGTGCCATCAATTGTATTCAGGCCCTCCTTCTAGCACCATTTGTTGATAGGTGAAAATGACCATCTGTCAACTAGAAGAATGAGTTCGGTCCGGGGTTGTCTAAATAACCCAAGCCATTTGGTGTAACTCGTTCCAACGGGTTTAATGGCTCCGTTAACCAATCTAAAAGTCCTAAAAGAAAAAAATAAAAGAAATGAAATAACTAACTAATTACTAATCATTATATATATATGTACATACATATAATGTAACTATTGTAAATATATTTAAACATAATATTTACTTATCTTACTTATGTACATGATATACAAAATGCAAGTTTTAATCTAAACTTACGAAACTCAATGTAAAAAATGATTGCTTCGAAGAAGTAGATAAAGAAAGCACATAATTTTTTTTTCCCATTTTTCCTTTATAAATCTAGACTAATATAAAGAAATACTATGAAACAGAAACATGTGGATAGTCAAAAGTTGAACCATACATTCGAGTTTCAATGATAAGTAAATGACAGAAATATGTAAATGAGCTAACCTGTTAGTGAGTTAGCGATATGTATCCAAGCATCTGCATGATTAGAGAACATCCAACTACCACATCCAAGAGGGAAACCTGCAATGAACCTTAATATTGTTCTAAATAAATCCAGAACAATGTGTTGGTAGTTGAGTTTTAATAACAGAATAGATGATACGAATAGGTCCTATGATCTTATGATTGCAAGCGATTACGTTAAGATAAATTTGATTGTAACAACGTTGCATTTGATCATTCAACTAAAAATTAAAGAGAAATCTTGTCATTTAAGATGAATAGATGATCACACTGTTAATATCTAAAGCATTAAATATGGACGATATTTATAAAAGAATTATCCCAAAACATAACAGATCGTGAAGTCTAAAGCTATCAAAACCTATTAGTATATCAATATAAAAAAAACATAAATGAAAATACCATTTACAAGAAGCTAAAGCTAAAACGCATATTGATGGTCCATTTAAGTCTGCGAATTAATTGTCCATCTTCTGCCCCGGGCCAAGATGTCTTCATTACAAAAATATGTAGTATTTAAAGAGTTCTTGTAATCTAAACATCCTATCTTATAATATAGGATCATATCTCAAAAGGATCTACAAGTTACAAAAATAGAGGGTCCAAAAAGCCACTCAATATCAAACTGTATCTCCAAAATTATGAAAGTTGTTTTTTGATTTACAAAATAAGCCAAAAGAAATGACTAATTAACTAAGTCCAGAAATGATCTATCATATGATAGCACCACAAGATACATCATATCCTGAAAGAAAAAGAAATAAGCAAATTAGATATTTATTTAAACAACATTTTCCAAATTTTATATGAAAATTGACTTGGCTACAGAATCTCTCGATTCTATAGCCAGTCTTATTATTAAAAACAAAAATCTAAATCACTCTATATTAATTAGAAAAATAACAATAAAAGCACAACTAAAATAAAAAAACAATCTTACCATTCAATTGAAAACCAAATTCGAATCACAAAATTTCAGAGTTGATCACAGCCTCGATACTATCGACGTTTTTTATTATGATATTGCCAGTCCTTTTCAAGTGTTTTCCTTTCCTTTGTGCATTGATCTTGAGCTCGCGGTTTTCAATTTTCAATTAGAGGTTTTGATCCGTAAGAGCCTTGATTGTTTCTTGAAGGACGGGAATTTCTGTGTAATACAGACCTATCCAGTGTAAACACACTTCACAATTTAGAGCAGGGGTAAATGGTTGAGGAATCACATGACTGTGCGTTAAAAAACTACCACTATCCATTATGGGCTTTTGACTTAATTTAATTCCTTGAAAATCCTTGTTGTGCTTCAGACACAGTGGCAAGTTATTCATATAATCGAAGGCTTTACTGAGATTCAGTTTAGAGTGATTTGGGTCTTCAACTGCCAAGAATTTTTCAATCTCTGAATCAGATCTCTCATGGACCTCGATCGATTCGATCGAGCTCACATGAGATTTTTATCTATTTAGTAGGCTCCTCAAAATTAGTATCCCAACCCTCTCATTATTATACCCTTTTTCTTTATTATACCCTTGATTTTTCTTTAACTGTTTGGAAGGGTTTCCACTGGTGGATTTGATGTCAAGTTTAGGGTCGACAACCTGTTCACACTCATGAATTTTGACCAGCTTGGAGCCGACGTCCTGTTGTTCAAACACAGACTAATTGAGTGTAGCCCTTTCACAAGGGTTTTCACATAAGAACATTGTCCTATCTCTAGAGGGAAAAAGAGACTTCTCTGAAATAGGTTTATCAACCACCGGAGTCTCCATAGGGCTTACTATAACAAACGCATTGCAAGTCACGAAAGCATGCCAATCATCATTAAGTAGTTTCAGATGATGGAATATAAAAAACTTAATCAACCTATGATGAAATAAGCTAGAATCCAATTTATTCCTTTTATATCTCTTTGACATCTTATATAAACTTCTTAATAAGTAAAAAGGCATGTTTAACTAGAAACTGATAAAATGCATTAGCATTCTTATGTGATAAAAGAAGATGAGGTCGTAGAGACCTTCAAAAGTAAAAAATAGCCTTCACAATGCCAACAGATTGTGCCATCTATATTTCAACAGAGAGAGTGGCATACATTTTTTACAGCATTGAATTTTCCGAGAGGTGACGAACAGGTTCCATGGTACCTCCTCCAAATTGGAATTTTTAAACCATTTTTTGCCAGTGAGGGGGAGGCCCGTTGCCTCTCTAAGAAATTCCTCAGTGATTTATATTTGAATATCTCCCACTTTGGCTCTGCATCCATCGAAAGTTAGGGCGAATTCTTGGGCTGCTTGTAAGTTATAAACCTGGAATTTCTTGAGAAACTCAACCCAACCCTGATTCTTAAGGTCTTCACTCACATCATCACATAGCAACAATGTTTGGTGGCCATTTGGCTCGACACAGATGATAGGGGCCATAAGGGTTTGGTTAGGTAGTCACAAAGGTGACCAGAACTCACTGTGAGCATAAAGGGTGGTAGAAATAAAGGAAAGCTAGAGCAAATAACAAAGGAATAAAACCCACAATTACCCTAGCGTGACCAAAACGAGAGCATAAGGGGTTTCAAGCCACGAAAAATTTCAGTTTTTTGGGTACAGAGCGAAACCCAAGACTCTGGTTTGTAATGATGCATCTGTTGATTCGAAATGCCACCTCAAACATAGTATAGGGTACAATCGCTTTGTGTTTGAATCTGATCATATTTAATGGATACCTCGATTTTCCAAGGTTAGGAGAGGATGAGATCCAAAAAATCAAAATACCAATCAAAATATTTAAAATCGAAAATGATCTACCAAAGACGTTAAATAAAGAATATTATAGTCTTAATGCCAATCTATTCTTGATGTATTTACAAAGTACTCAAGATATAGCTTATAATCTAGGAGAAACTCAAAACAAATGTTTTATTGATATATGATAAGCTTCTAAGAAAAACAACATTCATTAAAAGAGTTGTAAGAACATTGACCCTTCTAGAGACATAAGCCTTAGATACAATTGCAATATGATTATAATTTTTAATCTTTCATTCATTCTCTTAGTCATGAATGAAGCATAAAAATGAAAAAATAAAAATAAGAACAATCAAAACACTTTTTTTTACAGGGGAATAGTCACCTTCAAATAGCAATATTTACATGATGAAGCGTAGGCAGCTACAGGAATTTTTATTTGTCACTTTAAAAGGCGAAAATCATGTAGGTATGCCAACAGGTTGGAAGGGGCAATGATAGATGGTTGTATCCACCTTCTGGTTGTAGCCAAAGAACATAGGGTGTTGTAGCCTGCTTCTGGTTGTAGCCAAATAATTGGGGAGTTGGAGCTTCCCTCAGGTTGTATCCTAAGAAACTAGGTGGTTGTAGCCATCTTCCAGTTGTAGCCTGAGAACATAGGGGGTTCTAGCCTCCTTCTGGTTCTATCCAGAGAATTAAGGAGTTGGAGCTTCCCTCTGGTTGTAGCCTGAGAAACTGGGGGGTTGGATCCTCCTTCCAGTTGTAGCTATAGAATTGGAAGTTGGTTATTCCTTGAATGTAATTCTTGACACATAAGAAAATAATTATGTGGTTTTCTCCTGAATTGGGTGTCCACGTAAATATTGGTGTACTCTTCATTGTGTGGATGTGTTTATTATTATTTATTATGCTGTGATGAATGTTATTTCTTATCATATAGTAAAATATTGATGATGAACAGATGAACATGGTTGAATAAGTAAAATAATATACGTTGTGCTTTAAAAGATTAATAATTGGTTAATTTCTCATTATTGATTCATCCCCCCTCTCAGTAATCCAACATATATAAACAGTTAATATTTATGCACATAGACCCTAAATAAACCTGTGGGCCCTACAAAGGGATTCTTTGTCCCATAAGCATAATATGTGTTAAAATATGAAGATTACAAATGATTAAGCATGAAAATAAATGTATGAGGTGCTAAATTATTCTTTCTAGTCTTATGGAATATGCATAGGGTCCATAATTACCACACATGCCTTATAAATGAAATATTTTTTCCATAATCACAATATATATGCCATTATGAGATTGAGAAAAGAGGCTATGAAAAAAAATACAAAAGATTCATTTTTGTGTAAAAAAATAATATTCTTTTCCTTTGAAAATAGAAAAAATATATATAAAAATTTCAAAATTTTAAAACATGAGAGATGTAAATCACTCCATAATATTTCTAATAATTCAAAAAATAAAAAGAGATTAAGGTAAAATTTCCATCCTTAAAAGGATAAATTAGTGAAGCACATGTAATTTTTTTGTTTATTTATAATTTTAGGCGTGCACATTATATGACTCATGAACATTGTTTAGAGTTCAAATAGTTCTTCAGGGGACGATTTCTATTTACCAAGGTGCTTAATGAATTGGCTACTTCATATTCAACTTGGGTATGGAAAGCTTCATTTTTTTAAATCTTGATCAATATTCCTATATTCGGGATAATTTTGAATATGCTGCATGTATTAATCTCAAATGAAATTGTGCATACACATAGATTTGATTCATTTCAAATATATGGTTTATTAGGAAAAATAATATATTGTTCGGATTATTATTTATTGTTCTTTTCAAATATATTATAATTAGAAAATTAATAATATTTTGTTTTACTTTGGTAAATTCATGGAGGTGGGTAACACTTTCGTGACAATCAGATCTCCAAAATTCTAAAAGATGTCTTTTCAGCTGAACTAATCATTTTTTTCGGCCGAAAGGTATTTTTGTTTTGGTCGAACTATTTTTCGGCCTAACCTTTAACGTAAAATCGAACGGTACCGTGACGACACCCTCGATTTTCATGTGGAATTTTAGCTAGATGGATTTTTTTCATCCGGTAACCTCTTTTCAGCCAAAAGATATTACAGCCGAAAACATATTTCAGCTCATACAATATTTCATCCAAAATATTCTTTTGGCCGAAATATCTTATCGGATGAAAAACGCTTTTGTCCGAAACATTCTTTCGATTGAAACATTGTTTATATATTTACCTCACATTGTGACTGTTACGGTTTTTTGAGCTCTTGGAGAGTGTGAGTGGGTTCTTGAGTGAGTGAGTGATAATCTATGCGGACGTGTTGGTGAGGACGTGTTAGAATAGACATTTTTTTGAGGAGGTGTTGGCGCGGTCATGTTGGTGTGCGGCCCTACGGGTGAATGAGCAATCGGATCTGTAGGTAAGTCTAATTATGAAATTTTTAATTCTTTTAGTATGTAGTTTAATTCTTTAATTTTTATTTTAAATTAAATTAAATTAGTTATTTTCCTTGTGACTTGGCCGTAGGGGGCGAGCCTTGTGGCCAAGACATGGGAATGGCAATGGCTTGGCCACAGGGCTATCCCCCCATGGCCAAGTCATAGTCCACAGACTGTGACTTGGTCATGCGGGGCTAGCCCTATGACCAAGCCATTCTAAACAAACAATCAAAACAAGTATATGGTGGCAATATAAAAGGTCATCACATTATATAGAACAATCCATCAATATAGGTAACAAATAAACACATGGATAATAATTCATATATTTGCAAGACATCAATTGTATGGGAAGAGAGTATTTCTATTAATAAATGATCAGAAGAAGTGAAAATATTACAGACTTTTGTGTCGGCACGGTTCAGAACCGAGAAACTGAGTTCCTTCTAGCTGGGCCTCCACCAAAGGCAAGCTCATTTAAGGGAGATAATGAGGTTCACCATCAATAAGGGAAGATCTTGGGGAATGAACATTGTTTTCAGACTTAAAGGAAAAAGGGATGCAGACTCAATATGAAGTAAATAATTTCTCCAGAGTAACTTTTCTCTCAAAGTTGAATTATTCCTCCTTTTTCCCCAACTCAAAATTGGCTTCTTTATAGCCTTCAAAATGCAACTGAAGGGATGAGTCAGAATGTTTCTAGTATATGGAAGGCCAAGTATCAGAGATCTCTTGTCATGAAATGGAAACTGGACATTTAATTTTGATTTTTTGGCACAAATCCTGATGTACGCAGGCTATAGTGGAGCAGCCTGTGCATACACTTGTTGTATAGGGTGCAAGATGCATATAAGTGGAAAAATTTATATTTTTGTCACTTGACTTTAGTAACAGGGAAGATAATTCTGCATAGGGAAATGGAATAAGGCCCTCTCTACAAGATTGCATAGGGTGAGGCAAATCTTGCTCTAACAGATGCCCCCTAATGTGTGAGGTGAGAGGAGTATCTATGATGGCCGAAATACATTATTAATAACCTAGAAGTGGAGTAGTAGGGAACCAGCTGGACGAACTGAATTTCTCATTACATTCTGCACTGAATTTTCATACATGGCTGCCAAAATACACTGCAGATCCATGTGAAAATATACCAAACAAGTGTCTGTGGCCATGAATAAGAAAATACAAATGCGGTTACATGTCAATAGATATCATAGTCACGAACAAGGCCCAGTAAGACAAGTCTCAAAACCAATCTGAAGATGTTTGTATACCATGGAGTACAATATGATCTCCCATGATCATTGAAGTCATATAGGTATTGGTCTAATGAAAAGGAAGCAACAACGCAGGGGAGCTACAACCATATTGTGATGTCTTCAAGTCTTCTACACAATCCACCAAAGGTGCAAGTCTACATCATGTGAATAAAGGAGTTGAGGTCGAACACAATGATACATCATTTGATTACCGGTCATTGATGTATACTGTTAGCAATCGCGAGACAACCTACCTATAATGAAAGTAGGTATCAAGGCACTGAGTACATTCTTACAAGTGTCAATAGAGTATTCGGTGTTGAACACCTGAAGAATCCATCGATCAGGAGTCATTGATGTATTCCCATCTATTAATGGTGAGAGAGATTGCTAGTGATGACTACAAGTCTCAAGGTACTCATAAGACTCTAGGTCTCATTTCCAGAATAAATGGGATGAAATCGATGGAAAGAGACATGCTGAAAGGAGAGCATTAAGGCATCTCTCATCAGTCAGCACGAGATACAAAGAAGGAGCTTCATGATTTGGTGGAAATCGGACAAAGAACATGTTAACGAACCAACAATCGTATGCATCTTTTGCGTGTTCCAAGTGCAAGAGGTACACGAAAAAGACCCTTTGAATAACACCAAATGATGAAAACTACTAACAAAGGTGAGGAAACCACCAGTAAGGATAATGGAATCCAAGTCACTGCATGAATCCTAGTGTGTGAATAAATGTATTGTTTTTGAACACAAGGGAAACCACCCAGTCAACAACCAATGATGACATGTTGAATGTTGGGTTCAAGGTTACCTGCCAATGATGAAAGTAGGGCTAGGGTGCATGATAGTACTACAATATCATGTGATTCTGAGACAAACTGAGGGTATGGCCGACATGCAAAGTCGAGATTTTTGACAAGTGGCTGACACAAGTTGATAGACTTTATTTGAACAAGAGCATGAAACATATGGAGGAATCTGACAGCATAGACCCAATGATCAAACCATGAGATGCAAGAGGCATCAATGAAATTCTCTATAGGGACTGGAAGAGTAACTAGTCGGTAGAGAAGACTTTGTAATGAGATCAGCTTGCTAAGGCCATGCTAATCCCAAAATTATGATGAATGGACTAAAATATCTTTGTACTTTGTTAAGAGGTGACACACTTGTTGTCGATAAAAGATAATACTCCCTTCATGCCCGTCTTTTTTTGTTTTTTCATAGGCAAATGAATGCTATGATAAAGAGGAGGAAATGGGTGTCACATGTAAGAAAAAATATTTCCAGAAGTGGAACTTACCTATGCTCAATGCAGGGAGGTTCATGCAGGAGATGGAAACTCAGGGGAATGTTTCCTCCTAGGTATAGGGTGTCAAATTGTGAAGGATATAAACAAGGCTCTTCTTTGTTGAGGATGCAAACTGTTGAGGAAAATAGTTTATAATGAAAAGCGAGAACCGACTATAGGTTCAATACTGCAAGCAAGGGAATAAGATGAAATCACAATTTAATGCCTAAAAATATCCTTTTTTATGTCTTTTAGTCTACTTGGTGTGAAAAATGGATAAACTTGTGCCAAATAGACGTCTTTTCAAAACTAGTTTTACGAGTGTGAAAGAGACAAGTTCACTCGGTGATATTTTCATTTTTTGATAATGAGTTGGAAAAGAGATTAACTAAGACTCACGACCTTTCGAATCCAATTTAACAAGTGTGAAAAGGAAAAATCGCTCAACAATATTTTCCTGTTTTAGACGAGTTGGAAAAGATCTTAAATTAAACTCGTTTGGGAGTCCACGGGGTATAAAGTCGCATGTTTATGAATGAGAAATGAGGCTCATCATAAAGTCAAGTGTGATTTGTGAGGGACTCCTGGTCCTATTGAAAAAATCTCTGCAGGGGAACCAAATGCAGTAGGGGATCTAACTAGGACACCCATGTTCGGTAAGTCTCTACCACTTGAAAAATGACACAAATTTATAGAAGATGGAGGGTTCTATGTCACAACAAATGGGTTCATTCCTAGGGCATAAAAGTGACAATTATAGGATAATGATAAAATGCATAACATAATGGATACCTATCGTATATGTTGGGTAATGAACATACCTACCTGAGGTGACAAATAGTTGACATAACATTGAAATATGCAAGAATCTCTGGTTGAAACTACAAAAACGAACTCGATCAACTTTTGTATTAGTCCATTAAGTGAAAACATGGCTGAAAACTATAGCAAGTGGGTAAAAATAATCTATACATAGTAACAAAATAAAAAATTACTATACCATTTTGATTTTTTACCCAACTAGTGGAAATTGGACCAACATACCTGCAAGATTCAAACGACGATTGCGGGAGAATCAGGCAATGAAATCACAAGTCGTCTCGATCAGTTAATTCTTGTTCTCTTCCTATTCAAATTCAGTAGATTAAAATTTTGAATAAGGTCTTAATTTTTTAGTTATTTAGGGTGCAAAGTGTAGATTTTGGTGTACGCGGGTTGGCTCCAGTTAGGTCGCTTGTACGATGAGGTATATTCTCATGTGTTAACTACAAGGGATGAATAGTGAGCCCTACATGAGACTGTATGCAAAGGAGGCCGCATACATGCACGCAAATGATAAAAATGAAGGGTTCTAACTCAAAATTCTATTTGTTTTTGACAGGATGGTTCTTGAATGGAGAGAGAGAAAACATGAGGAGGTCGATGTTGTTGTAGATCAAGATCCAGGGGCTCAAATGGCCTTAAAGCGATGTGGTTTGTATAATTTTTGGGTGATCAAAGGAATGAGAGCCTAGGTGAGGATGTTGGAGATGTTGATGGGTTATAGGGATCCTGAGAGTGAGAGATTCAATCTCGATCGGAAACCATTGAGAATTGAAGTAGATGACATTTAATTTCTGACTGGTTTATCACACCGGGGGGAGGTTGTAAACCTCAAATCACAAGGAGAAGGTAGTGGGATGAAGATAGAGGAATATATATATGCCCATTGTGTAGCAAGGACTCATAAGGTAGGGAGTCAAATCCCTATCCAGGAAATAAACAAACTCAGTCTGAATATCATTTTCCTAGTATTGACCAGGATCACAGGTTTGGCCTCATTGCACCAGGCATCAAGGATTCTCATGTTTTATGTAGTGCAATGTGTGAGACACACAGTGTATGACTAGTGTACCTCACTACTAGAAAATATGAAGAGCCAGTTGACAGAGTGAAAACAGGGGGGTAAAATAAATTTTGGGTTTGACTCCATATTGTGCATTTTCGTTTTTGAGCAGTTTCTAGGTTTGGGACCTAGAGTTGAGATTCTTCCTAGGGGACCTTGTGATCCGGCCATGGCACATTGGACTGAGTTGATGAGGCAACAAGGGGGAGGTAGATTTTCAACACCCTACAACGAGGACTTCTTCTATTACTGGCAGTGACAGGTCATTACTCTGAATGACTATCCCTAGGAGGGGATTGACTTCAGAGGAGATCCATACATGCCAATTCCACCAGGGTTCACTTACGGTGACACGGGTATGTCAAAAGTTTTTTACATGTTTCATTTTATTGTATTTTTGTATAATTAGGAAAAAAATATTTTTGGATGGTGCTCAATTATTGACTAGACATTTGTGTGTTGCAGACGTGGGTCCACAATGTCCAGAGGGTTTCCCTCGACATTGATGGAGGAATTGGGGAGACGATGTGGTGGGAGGAGAATCCGAGAGGGTCCTACAAAACGTGCAGGGAAACCTGTCGCATTTGACTCACAGGACACCCATGGTTTAGGTAGTGGATCTGCTTGAATCCATGCAGCGACAGGTGGTTGGTGTACCAAGGGAATGGGTACGACTCTTTCGACGTCTCGCAAATGCCGTGGTTTTCTACCATGACACACATCTGGCACCACAAGTGTAGATGTCGTGGGATATTGTAATACTAGATGTATACGTGTATTGAGGGTGTTATCCCCATTTTGTACTATAAACACCATATTTTTTGAAATATAAAAAAAATGATATTCGACTTTACTTATATTTTATACTGTGTACATTGATTAGATGGTTTTCTTTTCTTTTAATTATGTGACAAATTCCAATCTAAAACAAAATTAGCATAAGAAATAGATAAATGATTAGAAATCCTAGGAGTATGATAATATGTAATAAAATCAAATTGTCGTTCTAAAAGATGTACCCATAGGAATCATTGAAGTAAAGTAGGATCATGCATGAGGTAACGACCATTAACCTGACGTACTACTAACTGGGAATCTAGGCAAACTTCTAATGAACGAATGCCATGTGATATAGCATCACGCAAAAGTTCTATAACAACATTGTCTTCAGCCACATTATTCATGGATGACCCTAGGCAGATGCCTCTTGAAGACACCAGTAGACCCTCGGGTGAGTAAACCACCCAAGTGGTGAAAGCCAAGTTCTGTATGTGATGACTGGCCCCGTTTGTGAATCCTAACTAGACCGATGACCTCGTTGACATCTGTCAACCAAGTGAAAACTCGATAAGCAACCCGAATATGAAAACAAAAGAGATATATACATTAAACTATTTTAGTATACAGAGAGTTTCACCCAAGCTTGGGGCTCAAGCGTAATATCTTTTCAAGTAGAGCCCATTTCTGAGCTCAACCAACTTATTCCATTCATAATATTCTAACTCATAGGATTATTTTTCTAGAACACATTGCACAATGTAAGGACCATGCTACATGGGTTTAAACTTGTCTTCCCCCAATGTTTCTTTGGATTTATCATACAAGAGGACCAAGTCACCCTCGACGTACAACCGAGGAAAAAAGACTTATCGTATTGGACCTTGACACGTCATTTATTCACCCAAATATCCATAAAATCATTTCGATGTTGCTCATTGAAACTCTCTATGTGTACAAGGCATCTTTCGATATCATAAATGTCAAGTAGGAGCATGACTTCCAACTTAAGAGAAGGGATTTTGCATTCAATAGGTAAAATTGACTCCACGCCGTGTATTAATTGGAAAGGGGAAAATATGGTGTAAGTCTTGATCGAGGTTCAGTATGCACAGAGTGCAAGATATAGCATGATGTTCTAGTCGAATTTACTCTAATTGATAGTTTTTTTCAAAATGGTCTTGAGAGACTTGTTGACAGCCTCTACTTGTTCATTTGCCTGGGGATAATAGGGAGAAGAATGACCATGTCTAAACCCCATATTAGCTGCTAGTTATTCCATCATCTCATTCTGAAAGTGACTTCCATGGTCAGTGATAATCTTCCCATCATATTTAACTGTAGGCATGGCCTCAACCCACTTAGTAAAGTAGTCGACTACCATGATAATGTTTTGATGCCCCCCAACCAAAGTTGGGTTGTAATCGATGAAGTCCAGCCCCCACTTGGTGAAGGGACCGAGGGTAATGACTGGATGAAGAGGGGCTGGATGCGAGTGTATTTTCCAAGTGAACACCTGGCAAGGGTGACACTTCTTAACTGCTTCAATACAATATTTAAAGATACTAGGCCAGAAATAACCATCTTGCAATATTTTTTGGGTTGTCGCAAGCCCAGATGGATGACCACCACAAGCCCCACTGTGGCAATTGTTCAGAACAGACTCATATTCTCCATGAGTTAAAAAACAACACAAGATTTCATCTATTCCTCAACGATACAAAGTGTCACCAACGATAGTATATTTCTTAGCTTGGTATATTATACGTCGTCAATCATCTCGCAAGAGATGCTGAGGGAACATCAAAATCTGAAGATAGAGAATGATGTGTTCATATGCAAACAAATCAACATGGATAACTTCCTCATCTAATTGTGGAAAATTTGATATCAACCCTGCAAATACAAGGGATTTCTTGGATTTTGCAGAAGAAAAATCGAGATCAAAGTCTTGTAAAATGACAATCCATTTATTATATTTTCCCCCTATGATATGTCAGGCTAGGATGTATTGAAATGGATTGACATTGTCAACCAAAATAGTCTTTCAAAGTAATTTATAATGACGTAAATGCTGGACTGCATGAACGAAATCCAAAGCTAGCATTTCAACGTGAGTGTAATTAAGTTCAGGACCGAGTAAAGTTTGACTAAGATAGTAGATGATGTTCTCACGGAGCTCATCATCCTCCTGAACTAGAAACATACCCATCGTATCTTCATACGTAGTGAGATAAAGCAAGTAATATCTACTGTAGTTAGGAGGCTTTAGTAGAGGTGCCAGAACCAAATATTTTTTCAAGGCATCGAAGGACTCTTGGGCTCACTCGTCCTAGATAAAAGGGGTTTCCTTATTCAAAAGATGCATGAAACCTTTAGTGATAGTGGCATAGTTCACTATAAAACTATGAAGAAAGTTAGCTTTCCCCTGTAAACCATGAATTTTTCCAATCGTGCGTGGGGGAGG
>JASDQU010438283.1:23235-55590 GCA_032191745.1 Picea mariana
GAGGAGGGGGGGGGGGGGAACTGAAGTATTGCCTCAACCCTACATGGATCTACCATAATACCAGTCTCAAAAACTAGAAAACCTAAAATACGACTAGACTTAATGAAAAAGATGCACTTGTAAGGGTTCAACCAGATTCTATAGTAATGTCATCTTTCAAAAACAAGTCGAAGGTGAATAATGTGATCCGCTCTCTTGCGAGAGTGAGTTGCAAGATCATCAAGGTAAGCTTCGACTATGTGCTTTATATCGTGAAAATAGAAAGTCATGGAACGTTGAAAGGTTGCTCTGATGTTTTTAAGACCGAAAGGCATCTTCTGGTATGAAAAAGTAACCCAAGGACAAATAAATTTCATCTTTTGTTGATCCTCGAGTTTGATTTGAATTTGATTATATCCTGAAAATATGTCCATAAAATAAAATGCTTTTCTTCCCACACACTTGTTGAGAATCTAATCAATGAAAAGTGTGGGAAAGTTGTCTTTCAGACAGGCCTTGTTCAGGTCACAAAAATCCATACATATGCGGATAGTTTCTTGCTTCTTATCTACAAGAACAAGGTTGGATACCCATTCGGTCAAGGGAACCTAGTAGATGAAGCCAATGTTAATTATCTTCTCCACCTCTTGCTTAATAGCATTGGCCTTTTGAGGGTTAACAAATCTAAGACATTGGCGAACAGGTTTAGCATCCAGATAAGTTATAATTTCATGTTTGAAAGTATGACAGTCCATCCCTAGAATCTCTTCATAGGACTAAGCAATGACATATTAGAATTCCTTGAAGAGATCGGTGTAGATCAAGATTTCTTCTGGTGAACAATCTGCATCAATATTTACATTTTCAACCTTAGTAGGGGTACGAGATATGTCGATCATGACGGTAGAAGAAATGCTCGCCATATTTACTTCAGCATAAATATCGTGTGTATCAAGTGGAACTACGGTGTGACTGACTATCTCACTCAAAGTAGATCGAAATTCGTCTTGTTCAATTCTTTCAAGCTATGGGAGAAAATAAGAACGGTGATGCATAACATCCCAAGGATTGTCAAAACCATTTATGGCTTCGATGATGGATTCATCCGAGGGAAAATTCCCATAAAGGAAATCATATGAACAGGACAAAGAAGTGGCCCACACGGGCCTAGACACGAGATCCTCCTCGTCCGTCGGTGAGGGAACAAGATTGGGATCAACAGAAGAGTCAAGAACAACTTGATATGCAATCTATGTTGTTGATAGTGGCATGGCCATCCCAGCATGCGACTGACCTTAATAGGACGAAGTCAGGGAAGGTAGGGTCCACAGATCATTGAAATAAGACGTGCAGAAGGGAATGGACCTCCCTGTCGAGGCGGGCCTACTAGACATGTAATAAACGTGATGGCTTGGTGCCAAGAATTTGAAAGTACCCATAAGTGAAGAATACATTCTGACACCGATATTCTCAGTTGTTGGCTGAGAAATACCAATCATAGGGATCGATGGTCCAAGGGATGCATTAGGACTAGAGCACACAAAGGATAATTGATCGATCATCACAATCTTCCCTTCATGAGGAAAACAAAGAGTATGAAAGACAGACAAAACAACGATGATCATGGAATAAGTCGAATTGCGACCTAGTAATAGGTTATAATCAAGAGGTGCATCAACTACCTCTACTTCCACCTATACCATTCGGGTTGGCCGATGATTGCACAAAGTGTACATCCTCTTACTGAGTGGGGTTGGAAGATGCAGATGAAGCTGGCCCTTCTGTAGACTGGCTTAAAGACAACTCTTTCAACTGGTTTGTCACAGAGTCTGCGGACTTTACATTGGCGGAACCTATAATGCCATTGACATGAGGTCCAGGCCTTTTCCTAGGGTTGTAAGTAGACCACGATGCGTCAGGAAGAAGGTGGTATAACATCCCAGACTGAGCATATATCAAGTCTAATTGTTGGGCCCTAAATATCACATCTTCCTCAGTGGTAACCCCAGAAGTAATAACGTCCTTCGAGATAAGAGCGTGAAAATACTTAAGAAACTATTCTAAAAGAAATGTCAGGGGTATAGGGGTCTTAATAAACCTCTTTCTTCTATGCCACTTCTGGATATGGTCCGAGATATGAGTGGTGGTATCTTGGCATAAAGTATACGACATTTCTAGTCCACATCATAATGAATGGGAAACTGGAAGTGGTTAATAAAGACCATCACCAAATAACTAAAGGTCCAATATGCTCCCCTAGGTATCGTAATATACCATTTCACAACAACTCCAATGAGGGTGCATTGAAATAATATCAAACGAATAAAATTGTAATTAAGGGAGTTTGATCAGCACCAAAGGTGAAAGGTAGTAACATTAGCACCAAGATCCTCTCCATTCTTACCCTCAAACATCGAGATGTCTGAAGGAAGTTTGGTGGGGATTGGGGAACATGTAGGATCATGACTCACAGGGTCACTCATTAACTTAGACAAATCTGACAGATTAAGCGTCGCTAGAAAAGGGATACAGGGTTGTGACATCTGGCCCCAAGCTCCTGGAAAAGATTGTGCTTGCGTATTTGTAGGCCATCCAGGGTTCTAGTAAACACCATGGCCCTATCCGACATTATAAGGCCATCCTCTGGGTTAATTCATATAAGGTTGGTTGGGTATCATTCCAGTTGGAATGTTCTGTTGAGGGTTATAAAAATTGCCCACAACCGGATTAGATCTGGGTTGGGGGTTTCCCAAAGTTTTAAACTGACCTTCTCAAGGTTGGAAACCAAAGGATAAAGGCAAATTCATCATGCCAAATGTATTGTTTGGAATATTCACCAAGGAGGTGGGGTTGTAGGAAGGAACTTGAGATGAAGCTTGTTCGCCAGGTTGACTATTCCACCCAGAAGTAGGAGGATTGGAACTAGGGTTAAAATCAGTGATAGCCCCCATATTAGGAGTCATTTGAGGGATTTGAGATCCACCAAATGAAAAAGGAGTGTAGGGAGGTGTACTTCCCCCAAGCCCAATGCTAGCATTAGGGCTAGTAGCTACAATGGATTTCAAAAAATGTGAAGTGAAGTTAGGAATACCATAATAAAATGGACTAGAAGCCATAGGGATGGGATGAACATTGTAGCCCAGTGAGTGGCCAAGCGACCCAAAGGGGTTCGAAGTGGTATCTTGAGAATTAAATATAGGTGGGGCCATAGTAATGATAGATACCTCTGGCACTATGACCATATAGATTGCAGGAGCCGAAAGAGTGCCATTAACTATAGTGGGTATGGGATTCAAAGGGCTCCCAAAATTTTGAAAACTAGGTTCAGTACTCATCCTTGTAGAATAACAAGTCCGAAAGGTGGACGTGTGTGTACCATGTATAATAAGTCCACGCCTTTTAGAAGGAAAGGGCATGAAATTCGGTGGTAACTGTAACAAGTGATGAGACCAACGAGGAGGATGGTATGACTCCACAATGACTTCAGACTCTAAATATAAAAAACATATCCTAAGGCCAACTAGTAATCAAAGAGCACACCAAAATTCAAATGGCCAATATGCATGAAAATAGGGTAAAGTGGTTGAGTGGCCTCCCTCCCTAAAGAAGGTATGTATCACCAAAGAGGGGCCTGAGACTCCCTACTAAAGATCGAAGGTAACATAATCAGTTATAAGGTCCCTTGTGGGCTTAACAACCAGTCGATCAGATCCACCCAGAGAGGTAATCCTCCATAAAGGCTATGTGTTGCCTGACCCTTATCTAACCCAGGGTACCTGCAGAATAACCCTTGCAAGTAACCTATGAGAAACCTAAGTCATGAAACTAATAAACCACTATATAATCGATGCATAGGCGAGCAATCGTAATTTAGGTCCACCGTATGGGCAGGGTATCAAATATCGAAACCTTGAAAGCACCGCCGCTCATGGAGGTAAAGGCACTAACAAGATCCCTAGATACAAATAGATCCCCAGAAATATATCTGACTCTAGGAAGGTATCGGGGGGACATCCCTTCAACCAACTTCACGTGACCTCGTTATTAACTCTGGTGTGAGCGGAGCCTCTTGATCTTACCAATTATACAATGGATTTATCCACTCCCTGACTTAGACACATATGTTGATTTAATCCTAGGCTAGTTTGTGCACCCTAGAAAAGAAAATTGTTACTAATAAATTTTAAATTATAGCATTGATTGTAATGGCTGTGATTAGTCAAAAAGGTATGGTAGTGAAACTCATGGTGTTACAAATTTGCAAGAAAAGTAAATTTGAAAATAATGCAAAGTCCTAACTTTAACTTTTAATGTATGATATGCTTCTAAAAACGATGCAATTTTCAAATTCAACTCTGTAATTTAGAACTAAAAATGCAATCTTTCACTATATTCACTAAGTTGATGATAAAATCTCAAAAAAAAAAAAATGCTAAGCAATGAAAAATGCATGTTTTGTTTGTATTTTCAATATATCAAAACTGAAAATGCATGGACTGAATAGTAACTTGATATATATCTCTACTGTGTATAAAAAAGAGATAACTCAAGAAGGATATCAAGCAACAAAACACCCATCCCAATGCACAAGGACAACAAAAATGAAAATATGAAGAGAAAGACTTTGCCCATAAATTCAACCAAAAGAGGGTTTCTTGTCACCCCACAGGCACTCAACGGGAACTGCAGAGACCTAAGAAGTCTCATCAAGCATCAAATTCCACCCAACAAATACCATACCAAGAAAACAGGCAAGGAAAAAAAGTTTACGCTATTGTTTGGGAAAAGAGAGCATATATACATAGCTTGCAATGAGACAGCCTACATGTATACACGAGTGTCAAGGAAACCGGCACGTATATGCTTTGAAACAAGGCCAGGAAAGGGGGACAGGTTGAAAAATTAGACCCAGAGTGAACAGGAGCTATCAAACAATGATACAACAAGAACCATAATAGAAACGAGAGAAATCTAAGGAGAAAAGTACTTCAAAACCTAAGAAATAAGATTCATCCCCAGTATAGTCTCCAATTCTGTTACGAGGAAAATCTCTCTATGGCTAGGTTGAACCACAACAAATGGAAACGACTGCAGAAATCAAATCTATTCCAACGATATGAAAAATAAACCAATGTGAAAGGGAGATAATAAAGGGGCCTACCTCGTCCAGATGTTCGATGATGTCAATCATTGAGCAGTTCAATCCAAAGCTATATACCTGCAACTAGAACTCAACAAACAATAAAAACAAGTATATGGTGGAAATATAAAAGGTCACCACATTAGATAGCACAATCCATCAATATACATAACAAATATGCCCATGAATAATAATTCATATATTTTCAAGACATCAATTGGATGGGAAGAGAGTATTTCTATTAATAAATGATCAACATAAGTGAAAATATTATAGACTTCTGTGTCAGCATAGCTCAGAACCGAGAAACTAAAATCCATCCAGCTGGGCCTCCACCACTTCAATCCTCCACCAAAGGCAAGCTCATATAATGGAGATAATGAGGTTCTCCATCAATAAGGGAAGATCTTGGGGGCTGAACACTGTTTTCAAACTTAAAGGAAAATGGGATGCAAACTCAATATGAAGTAAATAATTTCTCTAGAGTAACTTTCCTCTCAAAGTTTAATTCTTTCTCTTTTTTCCACAACTCAGAATTGGCTTCTTTATAGCCTTCAAAATGAAACTGAAGGGACGATTCAGAACATTTCCAGTATATGGAAGGCCAAGGATCAGATATCTCCTATCCTGACATGGAAACATGACATTTAATTTTGATTTTTTGGCACAAATCTCTATGTACGTGGGTTGTAGTGGAGTATCTTGCGTATACGCTTGTTGTATAGGGTGTAATATGTGTACAAGTCGAAAAAATTATATTTTTGTCTCTGGACTTTAGTAACAAGGAAGATAAGTCTGCATAGGGAAATGGAATAAGGCCCTCTCTAGAAGATTGCATAGAATGAGGAAAATCTTTCTCTAACACCCGTTATGGAGGGTCAGGTGTCCAACCAACCAATATTGATTTGTAATGAATTTTGAATATTGATTATCTGTTCTCACCGTCTCATATTTTTTTTGTTTCATTCTAAACATTGATTATTCTATACCATTTACAGAGAAATTCTATACATATCTTAAAGTAGAATTACATATTTTTCTATTAATTCCCTCCCCACCCACCCTCATATATATGAGGCCTATAGCTAATGTGTTCTTAGAGATGTGTCGTTGTTTAAAGATCGAAAAATAAAATAAATTCATCTTATATGGGGCCACATTTTATAGAAGTTTACTTATGCTTGTATTTGATCTTAAGATTACATTAGTTATATGCTTAATAGCCCGAGTAGTGGAACCGGTTTGATTACTCGAAGTACAATATTTTCAACTTATAATTGTTATTTGTGAGATGTGTTATAATTTTAGCATTTATATGCACTTTTAAATTTAAATTTAAATTCTATAATTTAAATTTAAATTCTGTAAAGCAATTTTATATGCAGTTTTAAATTTACATTTCAATTCTGTAATTTAAATTTAAGTTCAATAAATTAAATTTAAATTATGGAATTGAAATATAAATTCTGTAATTTAAGTTTAAATTCTGTAATGCAGTTTTATATGCAGTTTTAAATTTAAATTTAAATTATGTAATTGTGAGATGTGTTAACTGTAGATCTAACTACATTCAATTATAAATCATTTACTACCACTAAAAGCAAATTATACATCTAAGTACATGAATTATATGGCATTTACTATCACTAAAAACAAATTATACATCTAAGTTCAACTATTGCATTGCAAATTGCAATCTTAGATTAAATACATTGCTCTGAATCTATCATTCAAAATTACAATTTAAACAACTAAAACTAACACTGAGTGATTCTTGTTCAATTAGATTTCTACATATACAAAATCATTTGACAATTTGAGTACCCAACAAATATACATATTCATTTGATCATTTGAGTGCCCAACAAATGTACATATAATTGTTGTACATTACTGTCTATCTTATAATATATAACGGAATATTTGTGAAATATACATACAATGGAATATTTTTAAAACATTTATATTTAATTTTTTTTAATAAAATTAAAAATAAAATAGGAAGACAGTTTAAAAATTACATGTTTATATGTTCAAATTATACACACAAACAATAAATTTATAAACAATATGGATTTACTTAAAAATGTGAATTTGATATAGACATTAATAAATAATTTATAAACAATATGGATTTAGGGAATTTGATATAGACATTTAACAATCAAATGTTAAGTTTTTAAATTTGATATAGACATTTAACAATCAAATATTAAGAATAGAGTAACCATTTAAGTGATTAGTCTGTGCCTGAGAAGTCGACCACGAGCCGAATCGACTGTCATTCACTCTGGTGTTAAAGATTTAGATTCAGATGCCCTGCTTTTCTATGCATATATAATCTCTTATTAAAATTGGATGTGACTTGGCCATGGGGGGCCAGTGCTGTGGCCAATCCATGGGAATGCACATGGATTGGCCACATGGCTGGCCCCCCTCTGCCAAGTCATAGTCATTTCAAATGTTTTGTATTTTATAAAAATTTCGAACTGTCCAACTTTTTATTTCAAAAGTTTTGTATTTTATAAAAATTTCATATCTTCAGGAATTCAATTTATCAATCCATTTTTACATATGTAATATTAGAGTATCATAAATATAAATATTATTTTATAGATTGTTGATTCTAGAATTCCTTTCTTTAGTAATCACTTTATCCTGCCTCAACTATTTCTCCACTTTGATTATTTCAATTTCTTCATATTCTCACGAGTCTTGGTCACATCTTTGTGTATGACATCAATGCGCTACCTGTGTAGATTTGGTTTGTCCTTGAAATTCATCTTATCAACATTTAAAGTAATATGGTTGGCTTTGTAGTCAACAACTGATTGAATTTCACTTTTTCCAGTCTTTAGAACAACCAAATTCAACACTCACTTTTGATATGGTTCCTCTTCAAAACCACAGACTCTTATCATAGTAAACTGCTCAAAAAGGAACCAGGCTCCCACTATGGTGTCATTTTGAAATTGTAGTGACCCTTTGACTAAAGGAATAATTATAACGAATACTTCATTGTGGATAATAAAGTCTAATATAGACATAAAAGAGTTTACATATTGTAAAAAACCTTCACTGGTGACATGTTCTCTTACCATAGGAAAGCACTCAATGGTTGGGAGAGCAACATGTTGGTTGGTCATTTACCATCCTAGACTTAAAATAACTTAGATTTGAGTAGTTTTAATGGATTAATATATGGATCAAGTGAGACTGGTACCTGAATCACCTGATACCACTAAAATCTAAAAAATGTTGGTGCATTTTATTTGCCAAGAACTTGCAGAAGTCAAACTTTATGAAGAATTGATTTTTGGGGTGTGCCAAGGCTACTAGGAAACACAAAAGCAATGGTATCCATTATAAAACTATAATTAAGACTTAAGAATTTTGCAATCATGGATAAAAAATGTAAGAGGCGTATGGGAGAGAAGTAGTAGGCATAAAAGTTACTTGAATTAGATGACTCTTAGTAAACATATCGTTCTATATATGTGATATATTAACCCATTCACTTAAAGTATGTGATCCAAATCAGATATTTGGTATAACTAGCTCTTATATCCTGAACACTAAGACGTATTACAATGTAAATATGTTATGACATATTACATTGTAATATGTTATGACATATTACATTGTAATATGTTATAAAGAATCTACATTAATATAGCATGCAACAAGTAGAAACAAACTTTGAAACATAGGGAGTATATTCACTGAAGTCATTCCCTCAACCTACAAAACATATACAGCAAAATATGTAACAGTCACTTTGCATTGATAGAAAAATTTATAAAAGACAGACCAATATTTCATGTCAAAGCCTCATTTACAAAGTTAGAAGAAAGAACATTTTTAAAAACATTTCACAGTTTACATTTTACATTTTACAGTTTGTTTTCAATTTTAATATCTGTGTATATGTATAATATCTGTACATATGTTTTAATATCTATGCATATGTTATAATTCGGATAATATCAATTTTCAATTTTAATATCAGTGCATATGTTATAACATATTACAATGTAATTTGTTATAACATATTACAATGTAATATGTTATAGTAATATATGTTATAACATATACATTGTAATATGTTATGGCATATTACATTGTAACATGTGATGACATATTACATTGTAATATGTTATGAAAAATATGCATTAATATAGCATGCAACAAATAGAAAATAAACAGTGAAACATAGGTAGTATATTCACTGTAGTCATTCCCTCAACCTCTAGAATAGATACACTGAAGAATAGATACACTGAAATATGTAACAGAACACAATGAAAAGTTCATAACAGAAATGCAATTTGAACTTGCATCTTCATTCAAGAAAGTCAAAAATGCAATTTGAACTTGCACCTTCATTCAAGAAAGTAAAAAATGCAATTTGAACTTGCATCTCTGTTTAGAGAGTCAAAATATTCAACAATTCTTGTGATTAGTGGCCTATACCTTAGACTGAGAGTCTACACTCTTAACTATATTGTAATATTCACATAGCTCATATGGGTAAGATATGAAGATGATTCCATTGCTTTAGCTCTCTCTTAATCAAAGTAAGTAAAACCCATATGTATTGGATAAGAGTATATACCCTTTGAAAGACCCTTGTTAATGATCTATTACCCTTTGTATTTACACAAGCATTGGAATCACATACAAGTGTAATACAGGTGTTGATACTTAGTGCCATTGCTTTCTACTGACATCCCATGTAGTTAATAAGAGATAAGATTAATATCACAATACATATTGATTATGGTAAATAGGTAACATGATATCACCTTGTTGAACCTTAAGCTAAGTTGTTCTTGTATTACTGATATCATAGTAATGGAATGGCTCCATTGCCCTTGTATTACAGGTTAAGTTATTGCCTTTAGTTCTTATTATATACTGCCCTTTGTAGTTAACAATTATGTTGTTTTATTCATGACCTTATGTTATATCTCATACAAAAACCTTTAACTGTAACTGGACAAATAGGGTAGTGGTTAGTAGTATCCGTATTCAATGGACTTATTTCCTTCTAGTGATCATTGTTCTGGTACCAGGATGGGATTCACAATATGTAATGTTATGGAATTAATGGGAAGCAATATCACTGGCTACTACACAATGAGAGATTCAAACTAGTGTAATCATGTGTAAAAAAACAAAAAAAACTTCCATAGATCTATCATTCAATGAAGGCGTCATAATTGCATCACATATTCAAAAGATAGACAGGGCAATAGTTTGGCAGAACATGCTTACATAGAATAAGAGTTAGTCAACTTCTTTCAGGATCAACTCACTGAACTAGAAACAAAGTGAAGGTTGATTATTCAAAAAATTACTCAACACGGTCCCATTGGTTTTGGGAACAAAGATACATTGCTTGGTGTTGCTAATTTTTCATGGGAATCCTAATTTTTCAATCTCCTTAATATGGAACAATGTCTGGAAAAAGAAAGATATTATCCATACTCAGTGTTTTTTGGAATTCAAGCATGGAACCAATGCTTTATTTTAGGATGAAACATGGAAAAAACTTCCTCCTTTCCAGCACAATATGGAAATTATTTCAAATGGACGTGAGTAGAATTTTTAACTTCTTCTTTTATCTGGCCCCAGCTACAGATTTATGGTGCATCTTAGCTAGCAAATGTTTGACTCGATGTAATTTGGCACTATATCATAAAGTAATGATGTCATCAATTTAAAATTTAATTCGATGGAATATTTACTCCATCCAACCAAATATGGCATAAAGTTAATCATTGATTTTCATGGACTGTTCTCCATACCCGTTGGATGCATGAAATCTGATTGCCCATATAGACAACCACTACTCCGTTACCAAACTTTGACCCATTTAATCTTCATATATTATATGTTTCCATCATAGTAAGTTCTTATGATGTTGAGACTTTGCCTTGCCACTTGTACTTTTGGAGCATATCATCAACTTTATGTCCTAATATGTTCTCGTCTAAATATTGTTTCCATTTTTGATGGATTTACCATGGTTATTTGTGCTAATAGTACGAAACTAGAATATATTTGAAATGGGCATGGGTAGTGGAGTTATGCATCACTCTATTATAATTATGTCTAACATAAAGACCACTTCTATTAATTTTGTCTTATTTTTTTTCTTTCTTCATAATTTTTGTTGGTCAATGTTGAAGATATTAACTCATACTTGTATTGTCCTTAACTTTTCATGAATTTCCAAATTTTATATATTGAGGCGAGATTTCGATATGGGAGTCTCCAAACATTCCTTGCAAATGATCTAGGCTCTCCCAAGAAGGAATAAAAGGAACCCTTTCTTCGACTGAGACTCCAAGTGACCAATGACAATCTCATCAGAGGAAATTATCCAACGAGTTTTTGAATAGATCAACTCCAGAATGTGCTCAACGAAGTGATATGGATGAAACCTTCTTAGATAGGTTGCGCATTGATACTCCTACACCTGAGAATGTAGGAAATACTTCAGGACAAGAGAATATTTTTGGTAATTTTCCTTGATTTTCTTTATTTTTGTTGTATTTTTGTGTATTTAAATTTATGTCAAGTTAAATGTTGTAATTACTTTCAAATATTTTTGTAGACAATGAGTTTAGAGTGAGGAACGACAATGAAAGAGAGAGTGTGTCTCGCGAATATTCCAATGTTAGTGCAGAGGGTTAAGGTGTATTTAGGAGGAAACATTATCAAGAAGTAAAAGATTACACACCTACGTCCACCTATCCTTCAGACTTTGGTGATGAACTTCCCTGGGAAGGGATTATTGAAGCAATGACCCTTGAGCGATGATCAGGTGTTAAAATGAGGTTGGAAAATGATTTGGAGGTATTGGAACTCCCTCAGGAGAGTAAACAAATCTTGCAGATTGTTTTCCATTCATTACAAAACTTTATGGATGCATATCAAAAGATGGGGCCAACCACTGACGATTTTGTCGATTTTATGAGGTGGTGAAAGTCATAGGTGATGGGCCTTGATAAATGGGAGGTAGTAAAAAATAAAGTTACAAACTCAAACACAATTTCGATGTTCAATTTCAAACATGGGCCAAAGTGGAAGATGTTGAAGGTGCAATATTTTAAGCACCTCGACATTGCAGGACATATGTATAAAAAAAAAATGGCAGCATATGGGAAATTGTCATGGAACGATGAGGTTTCACATTATTTTGCAAGACACTTTTATGCAGATTTTTTCATCGACATGCACCCTAATCAGACTAGTCTATCGTGCAATTATTATGGGGCTAGTAAAGTATGTACATATGATCGAAAATGAGCATATCGAAATGTGACATTGCAGAGGCATCCACGACCTTTAGTATCTCGCCCAACAGGGGAATTTTCTTCGCATTCAGAGTTGCGATCTTCATCAGAGGTTGGAAAAGAGGCTAGGAATGTAATCAGGGAAAATTTGGAATCAATGTTTTATGGTGTTGATGTTGGTTTGAACCGTCAGCAAGAAAAATTCAATTCTTGGGCCATATTTGTTTATAAAACAGATGCGGAGTTAGATACCATGTCAGTAGAAGATATTAAAGAGTATGCAAAATTTTTCCATGATGGTTGGAACGAGGTCATTTAGAATGATGAACTGAACAACAAATTGGTATGTGTTCTAGTTAGTAAATTTTTTACACATTTTATGATAGTTTACTTCTAATTCTAGATTTAGATACATATCATTGTATCTATAGAAATAATTGAGTTTTTGTTGTCATTAATTGTAGTTTGGAGATATGTTAAACAAATCTCCAGTAAATAGGGGACTTGATTCCACAAGTTTAAATTTGGATGGGTTGAATCAGGTATGTGTTTTCTAATATCCACAAATGAGTACTTTAGTTGTCCAATCTCCAATATTTTGAATAAGATCAACAACATTTATAATTTTGTATAAATGTGAACACATTGAATCCTAAATTTAGTTCTTAGTTGTATTGTTCACAGATACCTATTCCATCTCCTACTACTTGGGCAGGCTTGTCTCAATTCTCATTGGGAGAGTTTGAAGAGGGTGGGAGTTGATAGGTATCATTTCATGTGTTAAAATCATTTAAATTTAATGTGTTAAACTCATTTAAATATAATGTTTTAAAATAATTTAAATTTAATTTTCAAATTTTCAAATTTGAAATGTGTTATATAGGGTATCGTGGTGAAGAGAGTACATGAGAGTGTGCTTGGGAGGGAGATTGGGATTGAGGAGGAAGTGAAGGAAGCACCCATACTTGGGAAGGATGCGTCTATTCATGATGATTCATAAATGTATGTTCATTGCATGTTAGTGAGTTTTAATTTTCTTTTATGTTGGGGTTTTATATAAAAGTGTTCAAGCTTATGTTGAATAAGCTTATATTTTTTACTTTTATCAACTTTTTGTTTTCTCAAATTTTTAGCTTAGATCAATTATTTTGAAATATATAGAACCCATATATAAGCTTATTGTTGTCTTAAATGGTACATTCAAACTTATTTAAGTTTAGATCATGATGAAGACCTAATTTTGAACTTGAAAATTTTATTATTTGAGAACAGACTCTATCCCACATCAGAAAAGGGGAAGTTTCTAAATTTTCTTCGATTGCATTACTTGCCTTCTTGTCCAAGAATGGCGTAGAATGGACATTGTTGGAAGATTTAGCAGGAAGGAGTGTCCTTATCATTGATGGAAAGAATAGAAGGCAGAGTAGAAGGAAGAGAATGGAGATTAAAGCTCAAGAGAGTTAACGAATGAAGGTCAAAATCTCAGAAGAGATGGAGTGATAAAACTCAGATCAAATCGAGACCGTTGGATCTACAAGCCATATCAATGACATGGATGCATTGCGAGGAGCGACAACGGAACTAAAATACTTACTAGTTACCATCCCGCAATCTGTCTAGATCGTCAGATCTCATAGCTTTGAAGATATACGACTACGGTTGATCCAACAAAAAATGCGTTGGAGTCATATTAAGTCGTGACCGTCAGATGTGAAATGGCCAGATCAATAATAGGGATAAATTGTGGATATTGGAAGGAGAATTAAACATCTCGCTAGTTCCAATCCCACAATTAGTCAAGACCATCTAATCTTATAGATTCAAAGATAAACGATTGTGGTTGAATCTCCAATAGTGCACATCTTCCCATTACGGAGTTTGGGTGACAAGGTAAAACACTCAGAGATTGTGGTTCCGCAATCATTCTTGATTGTGGATCTACTTCAAGAATATTGGCAATTGTCATATCACTCTCAAGTGGAAGGACAAGATAATCTAGAAAAGATGCATCACAGAAATATCAAACCATCGATCTAAGTTCATGATCGACGATCAAAATTCACTTTGGGTCTAAAGATGCGAGGAGGTTACACTCTAGAGATCTTGAGATTTGAGTATTTGATTATGCGAATTCTTGTGATCCATCGAATGACCTTCAAGTGGAAGGATAGGATAAGCTAGCAGATCCGCAACACTGACAAATCAAGCCGTTGATCTAAGATCCTGATCGATGAACAACATTTAGTTCAGTTTTAAAGTTGTGAGGCGGCTACACTACAAAAGGTTTGATGTGTGAAATAGCCGAACCCTGAAAATTTGAAATGAATGAGGACCATTAGATTTGGAGGACAAATGAGGACCATTGGATTAGGGCTGTTGGTTATGAAGTAGACCACGTCAGCAAAAGGGCATAGTGGTAGACCATGTTAGAATTCCACATCAGTAGTCTAGGTCAGCAAGGACGCATGGCCCAGTCAAAGAACGACAACTGTCAAGTTGAAATCAACATTTTAGGTACATGCAAATCAGGAACCTGAGTGAAACATGGAAGCTACTCGGTTCGTGGAACGTCATCAAGTGACGCAAGAGTTACATCACTCTAGGAGATTTGCTTCAGGACTTTTACCACCAGTACTCGCCCAAAGACCCGAAGTCCTGAATGTCAAAGACCCGAAGTGGACACGAGACGTCTGATATGAATATCACTTTGGGAGAAGTAGCATATGTCAATATACTACAATGGAAGGATAGTGTAAGTGAAAACGTTAACCGAAAACAAGTGGTCTCCATCATCTGATGACTGACTCAGTAGGTGATCACTCCGAAGGAAAGAACAGGTTGAGATTTGAAATCTCCGAAGTCTGGAGACCTGAGGAAATCTCGACCATTAATTCGACAGGGACACACATCTAAGGCCTATCAACTCTAGAAGATTGATGTATGAAGGAAATAAAGGGTTGAGAATCTAAATCTATGAAATTCGAAGACCTGAAGGAGATCTCGACCATCGATCTGATGTCGGGTGTACTATCAACCATTGATCAGAACACAGTGGAAGAATACCGTAAGCATAATAAACGAAGTCACAGAGTAAAAGGTGGCCATGCATCTCATTTCTTGATTAAGTCCTGGCTGTTGGATTAAGAAATGAAGGATAGATGTAAGGATCAAATATAAGCATTGATTTGGTTCATAGATATAAATGTTAATTGTCCTATCTATTGGACGATATTGTATTCGAGAGATTTGAAAAGTTGGAAGTCACGAAGACCTAAAGGGAAAAGTGTCGAAGTTATGACAATCATCCATTTCAGGAGACTAAATCATGACCGTTGAATTGATAAGAGCTCTATAAGCCTAAGAGTATGGTCACCACCAGTGATCACGTGAAGGAAGGGTCTTAGGAGCCAAAGAATCCATAATTGGCTGGTTGTAATTGACAGAGAAGACGAAGGGTTTCAACTGCCATAGAAGCTAAGGAATCTCAACATAATGCCCACTGATGATGAACACGTGGAGGAAACCAACAGAGAGGATGAATATTTTCCATGATGATCAGGAAAAGGACTCGACGTGAGAAAGAGATGCAAAACAAAGAAGTGAGTTGATTCTGTTGGTTAGCTATGCAGTTGTGAGGAAGAGACGCAATGAAAAACCTATAGGGATGAATAGTGACACAGTAAATACCATGCAGAAGCATATCACATAGAAGGGATATGGTGCATAGAGAATAAAATGTAGAAGAACAGAAAGTGCGGGTCATGCAAGAGAGAGAGATTGATGTAGGTAAAGCAAAGCAATGTAGCATAATAGTGATGAGACTGGTAAGCCATAGATAAATGTTGTATCACTGTAATAAATTTCAGTAAGAAAATATTTATATTTCAAGGTGGTAGGGATGTTCTAGGGAGGGTTGTTGTCCTATAAGTTTCAAGTGGGTTCTTGAACACAGGGAGTTGTAGCTTCTGTCTGGTTGCAGGCAGAAACACCAGAGTGGCAGAGTAGTGCAAGGGAGAACTATTGTTCTCTGTTATACAAGTTGGTGCCTATGTAACTGGAAGTTGGTGCTTCGATCGAGTTGGTGTTGGAAAACTTAGGGATTTGGTGCTTCCTTCTAGTGGGTGATAGAGAGACCAGGGAGCTGGTGCTTCCTTCTAGTGGGTGCTAGAGAAACCAGAGAGTTGGTTCTCTCAGCAAGTTGCAACTTGTAAAATAGAGGTTGTAGCCTCAATAGGAGTTGGAGCTCCCAAGAATGATAATGTACAAAAAATAAAGATTGCATATCATATCAAGAAGAAGAGGTTTTTCCCTTTATGGGTTTCCTCGGGAAATATATGTCTCTGTATATTTCATTTGTGTGACTGATGTTGAATACTCTATTTCTTACCTCCCTACATTATTTTGATTGTCATTGAGTGTTCTGTAAAGAGTTTAAAATAGGCAAAATTTTTTAGTCACATTAGCAACTGATTGACCGCCCCTTATCAGTTGTCCAAAAATTGGTATCATATCCTGTTTCATTTATCTAAGTGTAGATCTTAGAGCTTAAACAAGAATAGTCATGAAGGAACTTCAACCAAAAAGGCCCCCCTATTCAATGGAACAAACTTTACCTTCTGGAAAGTTAGGATGAGAACCTACATAATGGATTTAGGTACAGATGTCTGGGATGTGGTAGAGACTGGTTATGTAAAACCAGTTGTACTAGCTTCTAAGGATGAAAAGATAAAATTTATCTTCAATGCCAAGGATATGAATGCTATTCTGAGTGGGTTTGTAGAAACATAATTTGTAAAATTTATGCACTTAGAATCTGCCAAAGAAATATAGGAGAAACTCATCGGTAGTTATGAAGGTAATGAGAAGGTAAAGTATTCCAAGCTTCAAACCTACATATTATAGTTTGAACAACTAAAGATGAAAAAGGATGCAACTGTTGGGAAGTACTTTCTAAGAGTGGAAGAACAAGTAAATGAAATGATAGGACTTGGTGAAAAAATTGAGGATGTCACTTTAGTTCAGAAAATTTTGATATCTCTGCCAGATAGGTGCAACCCAAAGGTATCTGCTATAGAAGAACTTAATGATCTAAAAGCTCTGTCTATTGACCAACTCCTAGGAACTTTGACTTCCTATGAAATGCATAAACCCACCTCTAGAGAAGCATCATTTATAGCATATAAGAATGAGGATTCTGAGCCTGGTGAAATTGAAGAAAAAATTGTTAGAAGACTAAAGAAAGGATCAGGAAAGTACCAAGGCAAATTTCCCTTCAAATGTTTTAACTGTGTAAATATAGGTCACTTTGCATATAAGTTTCCACAGAAGAAACATGATCAGAATTCTGAAGGTGAAAAGAAGTACAAACCCAAGAGATTTGCTAGAAAGAAAAGTCTATGTGTAAATAATGATGACTCTTCAGAAGACATAGATAGTGACTCTTCCTGTGAAGATAATATTAATGAATTTATGCTTATGGACAAAGAGGATTATGATAATAAAGGCACAGGAAGTGACATTGATGATGAAGAAGTTGTGGTTGACTTGGAAGGAGAATTGATCAATGCCCTAGAAGAAATTGTTAGACTCGTATCTAAAAAGAAAAAGAAGAAACAATTGTTGATACAGTTTGAGAGAGACAACAAAGGACCTTATGAATACTTTGCCCTGCTAAAAGTGGAATTAGAAGAGGAAAAGAAAATAGAGGACATTTTGAAACAACAACTATCACAAAAGAAGGCAAGATGTGAAGCCTTGGAAGAATAGGTAGTAAAAACAAGAAAAGAGATGGAGAAGTTTAAAACATTGTATCTCCAAAATATTCCAAGCATTAAAGACACAACAGAACTTAACGACATTCTAAGAAAACATATATCTCCTCTATTGAATAATGGTTTAGGTTATGTAAATGGTTCAAGTAGAAAACAACTAGAAAGCAAAGAGTCAGTAAAGATGATCAAGTTCCAAGTTAGCATACAATCAAACCATGAGAGTACTTTGTCACCAAAATATGATAAAGACAAGATGATCCCTGATAAAAAACAAAGAGATCAGAATATGGAGCAACAAATTTCAAGAAGAAGGCCATTCTTCAGGTACCAAAATTTCTTCTATGGCTACTATTTTTACTGTTCTAATTTTGGTCATAAGATTGCAAATTGTCAAATTAAGTTTAGAGACATGCATCTGGGGAGGTCAAAAAATAAACAATCCTTACAACATAGAAATAAGAAGCCAATGAATAGAGAATGTAGCACCAATCACTTTGACCTAATGAACAATGAGATCGAATGTTATAATTGTCATAACTTCGACCACAAAGATGCAAACTGTCATCTGAAGAAGTACAAGGAAGATCCAAGGACAAATCCTTTAGCAATAAATGCTAGCACATGGAAAAAGAAAGATAGTGAAAAATGTGGTATATTACTTTCATCTCAAAAAAAAAAGACCCCTGGTATATAGACAGTGGATGTTCCAAGAACATGACTGGAGAAAAGGATAATTTTGTTTCTATAACTAAAAGAAAACTAGAAAACGTAACCTTTGGAAATGATGAACCAGGTAAAATCAAGGGTAAATGGATGGTGAGTTTGAGTAATGGGAAAGGAAAAGACCGGGATGTTCTTCTTGTAGATGGGATGAAACATAATTTAGTCAGTGTAAGTCAAATGTGTGACAGAGGATGTGAAGTGGTGTTCACTTCAAAATATTGTAAGATAAAATATGTAAATTAAAGACAAGTGGTGGTTAAAGGCATAAGGACAGATAATAATGTATATGTACTGAAAGAAGATAGAGAAGAGTATTATCTAAGAAAACATGATGAGAGATGGTTATGGAATAGGAGACAATTGACATTTAAATTTTGACCACTTAATCAAGCTCAAAAGTCTCAAGGCAGTAAAATATGTTCCAAGAATATCAAAGCCACAATATTCTGTGTGTAAACCCTGCCAAGTAGGAAAGCTAACCATGACATAGTTTAAATCCAAGAACTCTACTTCAATAGAGAAACCACTCCAATTAGTTCATATGGATCTATGTGTACCATCAATACAAGAAGGCACAGGGAAGGAAAACTACTTCATGATGATCATTGATGATTACTCAAGACTCACTTAGGTTTCTTTTCTCAAAGAAAAAGCTGAAGTATTTGATAAATTTAAAATATTTAAGGTATTAACTGAGAATCGAACAGACAATAGATCAAAGGTTGTAAGATCAAACAAAGGAGGAGAATTTATGTCAAGTGATTTCAAGGAATTCTGTGATAAACATGGGATCAAAAGAGAATACACAATCCCAGGAACTCCATAGAAAAATGGAGTAGTTGAGAGGCAAAACAAAACAATTCAACAAATGGCTAGGTGAATGATGAATGAGAAGAACATTGGTCAAACCTAATGGGTAGAATCAATACACACATCAATCCATATTCTTAACAAAGTTCATATCATACCACACAATGAAAAGACACCTTATGAACTGTGGCATGGAAGACCTACTAGAATCAAACACTTCAAAGTCTTTGGGAGTAAGTGCTACATAAAGAATAATAATGAAAACCTTGGAAAGTCTCATGACAGGGCTCATGAAGGCATATTCTTAGGGTATGCTACAAACAGTAAAGGATACAGATGATATAATAAGAGGCTACATAAATTGGTTGATTGTATTGACATAAAAGTTGATCAGGGAGTCTCAGTAAGAGAGGAGAGCACTACTGAATCAACTACAGAGGATATAGTTGAATTTGAAGCTGAACAGGTCCAAGAATCAGAACAAGAAGACTCAGATTCAGGTGAAGATTCAAATACTTAGGCAGATTCAAATAAGTAGACAACAACAAATCATTCCTCTAGGATTACTCAAAAGAATCATACTGCAAGTCAGATAACTGGTGAGAAAGACAAAGGTGTACAAACCAGGAGAAGGATAATAAAAAACATTGAGCAATCACATATAGACTTCATATCCATGGTGGAACCCAATGTTGTTTATGAGTTTATACTTTAAGGCTCTAAAGTATACCATCAAGGCATTCGAAAAAATAAAGAGAATTAAGGGGTAAGAATCAATTGTGAAGGGTAAACCAGAGTTGGTTTCTCAACTGTCTCTGTCTAGCTTCCCATTGTTCTTGGATGCTGATATCTCTCTCGATAACTGTCCATGAGCGTTCTAATTCAACCCGGTTAGTTGTTATTTGTAGGATAGTATTAAATAGGCTCAAAGCAATGTTAGTTTGATCTTGAAGGCTAGGTTCTATGTTAGGCTGTCTATTATTTGGGACAATCATGGGGAGTAAAATTTTATTGAATTATAAAATGTTTAAAGATTTTTTTCTTTAGTTTTGAGGGATGAAATAGAAAAGGAATTTTGGAACTCAAAATAATAACGCAATAACAGTAGAGGCCGTCTCCTGTACTTGAAACAATTTGAGAATAGTAAAATAATAACAAAAGTAACGCTGCCGAAAAATATGAGGCTTTAATCATGAAAGAATCTCATATCATAACAGAAGAAGGAGAAAAAATTGAGATATTTAATGAAGTATAAAATATAACCATTCAAATGACCTACAGGTCTAGAAACTGCTGATAGAAATCATAGAGGAAAAACTGTAAATGACTAGATAATTAAATAAATTCAAACTACAGTAGAATTTTGAATTAAACTATAGATGATCATTCCTTAGAAAGACATGGAAAGAAATATGTTCAAAGATATTTAAAACAGAGTAAAGGAACACATAGCTTCAAGTTGACAGAATTTAGAATCTCTTTTGCATTATCTATATCATTGTAAATCGGAAAACTTCTAATACAATCATCTCTCAAAAAACAAAAGCCTTTTCTCAGTTTTGTGAAATTATATTTATACATGATCACCAAACTTTTCTTTTCTATTGGTGATTAACCAACTTCCGAAAACTAATGGTTACATGAATGTGAAAAACTGAACCGTTTATATTTCTATTTTAACTTCTTTATTATTTCAACGATGAAAATATCCAAAACAGTATTTCATGATCTCGTTGATGAACTTCCTTCTTCTGTTTTAAGACAACGAATACATTTTCCCGGAAACTACACCAAAACTCTGGGAGCTTCTGGACTATATTTCGCCTCAAATAGGAAGAACTTTTTCTGTAGTTCAGGCATATGGTCTTCGATTATCTTTCTTGTGAACTGAATAGTTTGTAACTTTAAGTTCGACATCACTATCCATTTCTCAATTTGAGTGACATTGATTACCTTTATTTGTGGGATCTCTACCTGAATTTCTTCTAGATCCTCCTTGAATCTTAACTAATGCTTAACAATGTTAATTTCTCCTAACAACCCTGGAGATTTGTTTCTTCCAATGTTCAATGAAGCTTTCTCTAAAAGGTCAAAAATTCCTTGACATTCATCATTAACCTCTCTGGTTATTCTCTTGTTTTCTGCGAGGTTTGCCTCCCATACCTTGAGTACTATATCACCTTTAATCTTCTCTAAAACAGATAGCTTTTGAGTCTCTCTAACCTCCCCTTTTGTTGAAAGAGCCACTGCTTTTTGAAAAGTTGTTCTGGCTACTTTCACTTCTCTCTCTTTCAGGAGAATATTCTCCAAGGATTTACTTGCTTCCTAAAAGTAATTATGAATAAATTCCAGCTTAAAGAACACTCCATGTTGCTCTTCCTCTATCTTTGTATGTATTTCCAACACCTGGGCTTGGAATATTTCAAGCTCTACCACTTGATTTTGAATGGAATTAATATTATTTTGTAATTGTTTATTCATTTCTTCGTGATGTAGGACCCGTATCTTCAGGTTTTCTTCATCTAAGATTTCTTTCAGTTTTTGAATCTCTTGAATGTAATTGAATCTTGCTCATTCTAGAACCTTGTTTATCTCCCGACTTATACTTCTTTCAGTCTCCTTTAATTTACTTTGTAACTGAGCTATCATCTGATCTTTTTGCTGCAACATAGTTCCCAAATTACCCACAAAATATAAATTTTCCGATGCTAAGGCTCCCATTGTGCCTACTATTTCTGTAGCGAATTTCCCCTCTTCAAGTTTTTGTACATCTACGATGATATTATCCTTTTTTATCATCATGTCTCCTTTTGGATGCATTTCCTGTTTCAGGATAGCCTTTCTCCTTTTACTGAAAAAATAATAGGATGAAGGAATTTCGACTCTAGAAATAGGTTCGAGATCACTAACATATAGAGATCCCTCTTCAGGGTTTCCATAGGTATATTGCAAAGGGGTCAAAGAAGTAATAGGACTTCCAAGCTCCATTGATTCTTTTCCTCCTACTTTTTCAGGAAAATCCTCAGGGGTTTCTAGGGATGTTTCCAACTCCTTATCTATTATTGACTCTAATTTCTCTATCTGAGGAACTTCTATTTCTTGTGAAGGCATTTCAATCTCTTTCATATTTCCCTTTGCAACTGTTGTATCCTGTAACTCTTTTTCAAAACCTACGGGAGGCCCTTCCTGCTCTGGAGGGGGGGTCAAGGATTCACCCTGCAAAATCTTTGGCAAAAAAATTCTCCTGTGACTTTGGAAGGACATCAAACCAGTCTGTAAGTCGGGTGATAAGCCCTGTACCCTATTCAAAACCTCCTCATAGGCTTTAACCTCTTTGAATATATCATCATAAACAAAATTTTCATGTTCATAAGCTTTCATATTGCAGTGCATCAAATTTCTATTCACTAGTTGATAAGGGTCACATTTTTTATGTTTGATATTTACCAGTTTGACTTCTTCTAGTGCTTCGGCTTCCACTTTAGAATGGCCTAGGTTTAGTAATGAAAATTTCCCTATATACACAAGGAAGATTGGCCAGGATTTCTTTTGTGCCACCTTTAGCTCTATTCTGATGCCACCTTTCACTATTTGGTGTGCTACCTCCCTCAATACCAGTCTATCTGGGAGAAATTTTGGAAGTGCATGAGGGGAGATTGAGCACCCATAAACCCTAATGTAAGAGAAATTTTCATCGATGAACCAGTCAACTATTACTTTGAGGTTTTTTGAGACTGTCTCAGAAATGAGAGGGGGTTCACAGCGGCAAAACATTTTATGCATTGGAATTACTATGAAATGAAAATTTTTGTAAAACACACTCTTAGAATTTTCTTCCCATAGCACAGAGTGATACTCGTGAATGGGTTCAGGGCAGGTTATGTTCCAACTCCAATTCATTAGGGGAAATGGAGTTACAAAGCAGATTGTGTCCATGATGTACATCGACATGTAAAAGGCCACTGGATGACCTTTAGATCTTGCAGCTTTGTAATTTGAAACCTCTTGGGCTAGGTTATCAGACAAAATCTTACTCCAGTTGAAAGTGTATCCTGCTAATGCTTCTTTTAAAAAGGGCACCCATTATGTCGAGAAATGGCAGGGATTATTTTTCCCAAAGTGTCTACACAACATAATGGCTACATAGACCATGTACTCGTTCAAAGATGCCATGGCATAGATTCCATGGGTATCGGCCCTAAATTTCGATGGACATCTCCACCATTCTTTGATTAAATCAGGATAAGTTTGGTCTCCCTCACTACACTCCTTCCTTTGAAACTTAGCTGTAAATTCAACATTATAAATGTACTTAGGATTTGGTGAGAGTTTGTACATTACTTGTGTATACTCTGACCTGAATGAGCCGACAATGACTGCTTGATCGTTTAAAATGCTTCTTTTCAGAATATCAACCTTCTCCAAGGCCCTATTGATCATGTCGTTGTATGCCATGAGCCAAGGGTGTGCTACGCTCTTATGAAGCTATGATTCTTCTATATCCCAAAGGTGATTCTCAGAATTAGCAGGAGAATTTTTTAATTCGTAATCCAGGAGTTCATAGATTTCTCTCCAAGATTTAATTGAGTCGATGGCATGTGGCATAGTGTCGGATATGATATCTCCTTCTAGGTTATGCATCTCTTCTGTATCTTCACTCTTCTTCGGTGCTTTCTTTGGCACCATAGATTTATGTTATATGGAAAACCTGTCACAGAAAAGAGGCATATGAGCTTGGCGAAATGTGAATTACCTTTGAAATACAGAACAAGCATAGGTTTTGGAACTCAGACTTTTAAGTCGCCTTAAACTCGTTTTATGATGAAAATACTGACGCAACTGACCTGTAATTAATTGCATTTAATTCAAAGAATATATCTGAGATACGCATTATTGTCACAACATTTATCGGTTATCTGTTTATTAATATGGTTGTATTTTGGTGCTTTTGAATTCAAAATTCAAAATATTTCATTCAACGAAAACCGAAACACGAAGAAACCTAAGAAGTTTGATTACCATTAATCGTGTTTTTAAAACAGAGTTAGTTCAGTTTAAACACATATTATGAGTCGAGACTTCATGTTTTGGGATTTTGGGGATTGTGGATACATGCGGTATGTCATTGCTAAACCCTGATTCCTGAAATTATGAAATCACGATAAGATTAGGTTAGGCCATAACTATCGTATAAGTAAATTAATTAATCAGGATTAAAAACTAACTTTGTTCCTTTCGAGAAATCGGGGATCGGGATTTCGTGATTCAATTTGCATGGAAAACATATGGTTTCGAGTAGACCTGAATCTCGAAAAATTTAAAAAAATTGTTAATCAACTCCTTTAAGGTTTAAATTACCATGATTAAAAAATAACTTTACAGAAAGAACATCAGGACTTTTATAACACTTTTGGTTTTTTTCCTTTGATTATTTAAAGAATAAATCTTGTCGGGACTTCGGTACTAGGCTTTTGGAAATTATAGCAAGGGTTATGCTTTATGAAAAGCCAAAACCCAAAAAAAGAAAATTTTAGCCTTCCAGATAAAAAAATTTAAAAAATTGTTTCAACATACGCTCCAATTGGGGACCTCGTCTCCTTGTGGGATGAGGAGAATGAGTAGACTTACTGCCTTTATTGGGTGAATGGATTCAAAGGATTCTTTCTGCAAACTTGCTTAGGAAGGGGATACAGAGGTAAAAAGAGATTTCATCTTTACTTCTGAAAAGATTTTCAAAACTCCCATGCGTTGTAAACTTAACTGCAGCCCCATTCATGATCTTCTCCTTCCCGCTACTGAATTTAGGTCTGCTTTAAGATGATCAAAGCAATCCTATGAAATCCAACAGATCTTGTGGATTTTGGCTTGCATCAAACGAAGTAAATTTCATGCTTTTAATCGGGGAGCCCTGTCTGAACTTGGGATGCAGATCCAGTTTCGAAAAGGATGGTAACCAGAGTAGAGTGAAATTTACGTATGACAGCCTTACAGATACCTCAAATATTGCTTCACTTCCAGCGAGCCTGTTTAGTACCCCGGTGAAGTTATCTGTCCGTTTATACTGAATTTGTTTTCTGCACTTCAAATCATAATTATGCATTTAAATGCTGAGATGAGGGCAATCATTTTATGAATTTCCTTTCATCGTCTTTTTGGACTAGATGGGGGAAATCAAATATGAATTTCCTTTGATTTTCTTTTTGGACTAGATTGGGGCAATCAAATATGAGTTTCCTTTCACCATCTGTCTTATATTTTACTTTTTGAAAACAAAGTGGGGGAAATCAATGGTACTAAGTATACTAGGGATGATACCTATGTAAAATTTGCAGTGGAGGTCTATCAACTTGTTTTGATTACTGTGGACCAACCTTTTCTTAACTTTCAAAGCACCTTAGCCCGCAGGGAAAATGGGAAATATTACTTCCAAGGGCCGTCCTTTGAGTAAGCCTCAATCCTTAGAAACTGTTAAGAAACCTAGGAGAGTCTGGATCATCCTACGCATAACTTTGTTTAGTCAGAGAGTGAGGAGTTATGAGGACTGGATTACCTTTTAAGATCTGTTTTCCAGCTTCCAAAGCTAAGACATAATCTCTTCTCCCTCTGTGGGAAACCCGGAAATATGCTTGTTTCTTTTTAGAAGGAAACACCAAGGGTAGAAAGGGGCAACGGAGAAAGACTTTTAAATCGAAAAACATGGGACATGGATTAAACCCAACTCCTGGAACCCTTTCTCGGAGGTGGTTTACTCTCTCTACTTATTTTAATTACCTCTTATCTTTATCTAAGTGAAATTATTAGGACCCATAGTAAGAACTCATTATTTTAGTGATATATCACACTTACAATACCATCACCATACTTTAGAGATCTTCATTTGAAAAATAGAATTCTCTAGAATTTGCACCTTTGCCTTACCATGTTCATTCTCTTTTGAAATAATGGAAAATCTTTCTATCACCTGCTTTCACTGAATTTATCTCCCGATATATGGCCGTCTATTTTATCCTTTCACTTGTTTGAGCTGCAAGACAGGATCATGTAAGGGAACAATACGAAAAGTATCAGAGATTTAAAAGAATTGAATGCATTGAAAATTCATATTCCTACTTCTAGAAAAACATTGACCTATTTTATTTTTGACGAAAGTAGACTTACCAAAAAAAATATGAAAATAGAAAAGAAAACAAAAACCAGTATATACAGTGGGAATTTTGGAAACCAATTATTCCATATGGTGTTTTAAATAACACCTGTTGACAGGGGCATTGAGGATTTTACCGTCCAAATTCTCTAACAGAAACAAATTTTTTCCTTCAGGCACTGTAACCTTGAACGGTCCATACCAGATGTGATCGAATTTACCATGTTTTGTCGAGTCCTCCTTCCTAGAATCCCATTTTAAAACCAAATCTCCGGGGAGAAAATATATGTCTTTGGTCTTACGATTGAATAGCGCTTTCATGTCGTCCTGGTATTTCTGCAACCTTTCGTCCACTTCAGCCCGGTGTTGTTGGACTTCAATCAACTGGTTTATTCTTATTGTGACATGATTTGGTTCTTCTTTCTCATCTTGCCAAAGTTTCATTACGGGAAGCGATATATTTATAGGTAATACTATGTTGGTCCCGTACACCATTTGGAAAGGAGAAGTGTCGATAGACATTTTCGTGCCTATCCGATTTGCCCACAGAGCGCATTTCAAATGTACATGCCAAGATTTCTTGTTTTCGCTCAACAATTTCTTAATTATATTGATTAGGCTCTTATTTGAAGACTTAGCTGGCCCATTTCTTAGGGGGTAATATGTCGTGGAATGACCAAGCACGATATTGTACTTTTGGCAAAAACTGACCATAGCCATAGATTTAAAGGCCTGGGTGTTATCTGTGACAATCTTTCGAGGGCATCTGAATCTAGACAGAATGTTCTCTTCTAAGAAATCTATTACCACCGAATCCATAGCCTCCACCCATTTGGTGAAGTAATCTATAGCAGTCAAGAACCATTCATGTTGAGCACTAGAATGAGGATTAATTTCGCCTATGAAATCTAATCCCCATTGCTGAAAAGGGGCTTCCGTTTTGACCAGAACCAATGAAATTGCTGGGAGTTTATGCTAGCCTGTGAACAATTGTCAAGGGTTGCAAGCTCGGACCTTGGCGTTGACGTCTGAGAAAAATTTGGGCCAATAATATCCTGCCCTCAGGATCTTATAAGTCGTTTCCCTCCAAGCGTGGTGTCCTCCACACACTCCTTTGTGAAATTGGCTTATGACCTTCTCTATTTATGATTCAACCAAACAAACCAATAGGAAGCCAAGTGGGTCCTTTCAATACAATTGTCTTTCGGATATACAGTACTTGACCGCATGTACCAATCTGATGAAGCAAACTTCTCTTCGATTCTAATTTCAGATATTTGTTCATCGAGCTCGTTCATGTCCACACACTCTTCACCTCCCTATAGTCCATTTATTCCGAGAGCTCTGAAATTTGATTTAGCTAAGAGTTTAGCCAAACCTTGTCCCTTTACTAGTCTTGTTGGTTTTATCTCTAGGTCGAATTCTTGAATTTTGGCAAGCCACCATCCTCTTTTTCCATCACTGTCAGACTAAACCAAAATGTCTTTTACGGAGCTGGTGGGTACGTACGCAATTACCTTGGAATGCAACACGTAGGTTCTGAAAGCCTTTAATTCTTTCACCATAACATATGCTTATTTTTCCATTATATCATATCTGAGTTCAGTGTCTCTAAGACTTTTGCTAAAAAAGGCTATCGGTAACTCGAAACCTTCTTCATTTTTCTGGAGGAGTACCACGGCAAGTGTGTGTTTGGAGGCGAATGAGAAAATAGGAAAATCCTTTAGATAATTAGGGCTTGCTACTACAGGTGGCTCACTTATAACCATATTGATGCGTGCAAATGATGCTTTGGCTTTTGTTGTCCATTTCACTTGATTGTTTTTCTTTAGCATATCTATGATCAATTTCACGATTTCAGTAAAGTTTGGAATAAATCTCCTCAAAAAATTTATTTTTCCTAAGAATGACTGAATCTCTTTTACATTCCTAGGGATATTTATTGTGTCTATAGCTTCGACTCTTTTAGGATGAATTTTAATTCCATATCAAGACATAATATGGCCCAAGAGTATACATTCTTGCATAGTGGTGCAGCACCCCCTACCTCAGCAGGTCCTGCATGACCTCCCGGTCTAAGGACCGTTCTCGAATTTACCTCTAAGCTAAAATGTCTCTTTCGGATCCCTATCGAAACCTGAACATTCGATCCACAACTCCTTCTGAAACCCCCTTATGTGAACAGGCACAAGGTTCGAGCTTCACCTCCACATGACCATAACTGGGCGTTGGCACAAGCACCTTTCGCAACTCACAACCTCGCGTGTTGGAGTATCGAACTTTGGCACTCTCCCTTTGCGAAAACCATGAGAAGTGATGGTTGACCTCCTTTTTGCACTTCTCACAACTCACAGTCTCGTGAGTTGAAGGATTTAACCTTCCTGCTCTTCTTTCGCGAATCCATGAGACGCGATGATCAACAAGGGTTGACCCCTTCCTGATGCGCGAGTACCTGCCACCTATCACCCTTGTGGTCCCCACCTGAAAAATGTGTCATGCATTCACACGAGCTCTCAGCTCTCGCCACTTCCCAAGTTTGGAGTTTCAATTACCAAAGTGCCTGGCTCTCTGTAGTGGAATCCTCGAATTATCGATTTTTGAAATCTCGATACCTGGCATGCCGAAAAACCTGTAACTTTGTTTCATGGCCCAACACTATTCCTTCAGTGCTTTTAGGTTATCGCATTTTGGGATTTCGCGACCCCTATTACAAGACCTTTGTTCCTTCTAGTTCCTAGTACCCGAAGTACCGAAATAGTCCTTTCAGGATTTTCCCCGATGCCTTGATCGCTGCCAGGTTTCCTCCTACTTGGATGGTCCTGATCACTTCAGGACTTCACAACCTGTGACATCTTGTCTCCTGGTCTCCTATCCTTAGAATCCCTGAAATTTTGAACGCCAAAATCCTGATGTCTTCATCGTTTCGAGACTTTTCTGGTTATCTCTTCTGCTTGCGAGGGTTTAAATCTCATGCTCCTTTCAACAGATCCAATGGTTATCAGTTGTATTAGCTAGATCTGATAGCCCAAATCTACTCTTTTCCACTGCACTCTCCGACTACTTCCAAGACATGAAACTTCAACGGTCTAGATATTATCCTCGCCTGATCCGACAACAACGATGCTTCCCTCCTTGTGAGCGCTCTATTTCTTCCTGAACCTTGGAAGAATTCAACTTATCAAAGTCCTCGACCCTTGATTCCTACTACAAAGCCTGTGACTTCGGATTTTATCCGTGTTCTTTGAAAATTCTTTTCCTATTGAGATTTCTTAGACTCAAACCCTCCAAAAGGGTCTCTTTTCAACCTCTGTGATTTCTTGCAGGGCTCTGTGTATGAAATCACTTTCACTCCTAAGCTTTATTCTCTTTGAATCCTTGAAGGATTCTTCGACCTCTATGCTCCTTGCAGGCCTCTGTCCCTCCTGGACTTTTCTTTCTCTAAACCCGTTAAAGGATTCCAGACTCCTACACTCCTTATAGAGTCTTTGCATGCATGAAGGTGCTATCTGTCTTGAGCTTTATCTGTTTCTCAGACCTTTAAGTGACTTCAACATTTTTCCTTCTCCCTCAGATGGAAAATCTGATGCCCTCTTGATAGTATTTTTCTCAAGCAACTCCTTGCTGAGTCTACAGGGTGTTCAACAACCCTGTCAAGATCCTCTCTTGGACTCTACTATGTTCCATAAATGAAAAGAGTACTTTATTGTGCACTTTACACATCCACTCGATCCGCACCTGGCAGAGTTCCTCCTCAGTAAACCTTTCTTCCTTTCTGAACTCAAACCAGAGTTCTGTTATGCACTCTAGCACCTTCTCAATGCCCTCCTGGCAGAACTTCCAGAATCCTCAATGGTTTTGATTTCCTCCTTGAACCCACGATGGAGTTCTTCCTCAATGTAACCCGTGCATCTACTCAATGTCTGCCTGGCAGAGCTCTTCCAGAATCTCGCAGTGATTCTATCTTCTATTGTGTTCTCCTCTACATAGTCTTACCTCTAAGGTATTCAACAACCTTGAGGTTTCTCCCTAAGTTTAAGAATTCAGTTAATGCACCCTCCTTGGGAATCTTTGTCCAAATTCCACGGAAATTGGAAGTGCATTCTATGCACTAGCTTCCAGAACCCGCAGTGTTCTATCACGCCCTCTTGGCATGAAGCCTCAAAGATCCCCAAATCTGAAATCAAAGAAATCAACAGATATCATAACATATCTATCCCTGCAAATGCATACTAACAAACACCTACAACATATAATGAACACACTTAAAGACATTCCTGTAAGCACAGAATAATATGCTGGAAAAACCGTTGTTTACATTAATATGAAAGGCCTCTTTTTACAATGTGTTTGAGCTCGGACTACAACAGAGTCTCATCTCTCCTTCTCTGTCTGCTCTTCTCACACAGATCTCTAACTGGATCTTACTGCCTTAACTCAAAAGAAGGATCTAAGATATTTTACATGAGGGGACTCTTTGAGCTCTTCCCTCCATCTCACGTACTCTATTCAATTACATTGAATTACATTGAATGGGTTTTCTAGTCCAGATCAGAGCTAGATCTAGCCTTACAACCATTTAAGGCTACTGCTAACTAACGTCTACTCAAAGGCATGGCTTTATGGATCCACGGCCTTACATACATTAATTACGTCGAAATCAAATTTAAAATGTGAGAGGACTGTCGCCTTTCTTCCTTGAATGTGCACTTTGAATGCACTGAGTGGGCTAGCTGGCTGGTGCATGGCTGGTTGGAGTGATGCTCCTACATCATACTCCTTTGTTATGAAATATTCATGAGCTCCTGCTCATGATCTCTCCACCCTGGCTGTTGAAATCCTCATGGGTCCCGAACAACTCTTTGGAGTTGTTCCTCTGCTCCATCTCTCTGTTGTTGTTGCTTCCGCTTATCTGCTGTTGTTATTGCCTCCCTTCTACTCATCTTCTCTCCACTTGCAGCTTCCTGTGCTGACTTCAACATCAGCCTCCTGATCTGCTCGATCTCTTCATCCAACTGCAGCTCTGGATGGCTTTTTTCATGTAGTCTCCTCGACTAAAATTCTTTCTTCTCATGATGATATCCCCTGCCATATTATCCATCTGTTGTGGCCTTAGCTCCCCACTCTACTATAGATCCCAGCTCTGAAGTCTTCTCACTAAACTGTTGTTTAGCGTCCGCTTCCGGGAGCTCAACTTCTTCCATTTCCCCTGCTGGCTGAATTCCAGTTTCTTCCAGTTGCTCCTCAGCCTATAATTCTCCCTCATCTTTCACTGCATACCTCGGTACTACAGTCTTCATCACCTGTTCAGCTCCTTGGCTGAAAGTCCTGAGAAATTCCTTGGAATCCTCCTCTTTAATTATCTTCCTGACTGTCTATTCATGGTAGTCATCCGCTGGCTCTGGATTGTTCAGCCAACCCTCCAACATCCCTAGCTCCATTTCCCATGGAGTGAGTACTTCATCTGCCTATTCTTCTTGTGCTGTC
>JASDQU010438284.1:0-25515 GCA_032191745.1 Picea mariana
TGATTCATCAACAAGCAATCTTTCCAAAACTCCCCGATCTTGTTTAGTAGGCTCTGTTGAGCAGAAGAGACCCTGCTCCGAATGTCGATTGCTCGAGATTTGACAATCTCGACGTCAATCACCTTGCTTTCTGTGACCTCTAATTGAGCCCGTAATTGTGTGATCATATCCCTCTGGTGGCCGAACTGCACCCGACCATCTCGGATGACTGAATTTTCCTTCTCCAGTTTGGTCTTGAGGACCTCGATCTCTTTCCTATCGGCCAATTGGGCCATCTCTATTGCTCCACTCGTTTGAATTTTAGCATCTTCGGCAGCTGAAGCTATTCGAGCTTCAAGAGTCTTGATTAATCGATTATTTGCTTTGAGCTGATTTTTTAATGCCGCGACTGAGACTTGATTTGTTGTTGCGTACGCTCCCAGCATTCCTGCAATCTCTGTGGCAAATTCATCTTTCATTTTGTTCTTCCCATCAGTTATCACTTTGTACTTTTTGACAATAGACTCTCCCTCCTGATGAAATTCCTGCTTAACTACAACTTTTATTTTTTTATCAAAAAAGAATTCATTAGGAGGGAGTTCCTCTGTCCTTATTGGTCTCAGCTCTTCGCCAAAAATCCATCCTTCATGTATGCTTCCTTGCGCTGACTGCAAGGGTGTGACAGAGGTGATGGGCTGCCCAATCTGTTTTGCAGCCTTCTCTGGTGTACTGAGTGGGTCTTGATTTTTCGGGGGATCGGAGGTCTTCGTTCCTGCCTCCGGAATTTGAGTTTCCAGTAGATTTGTGTCCTTTATTTCCGCCTCCTGATTATGCTCCTTAGGAGGATTAGCAGCCTCTTTTTCTGTTTCGAGATTTGCCTCCTGCTCGGGACTCTTCTCCTTGTCTGGATTCTTCTCGGGCTCAGGACTCCCCTCCCGCTCTCCTTCTTGATATTTTTTGGGGTTAGATGTTTTCCCCTCAGAACTTTCGGCTTCTTTTTCTTTGTCTTTGGGAAGTGCCAAACCTCCCAGCACTACGGGGAGACATCGCTTCCTGTTCGCCTGGAATTTTAAGACAGAATCCCTGTCTTCGGCCGCTAGGGATTCGATTTGGAATTGCACTTCCGAATAGGATCTGGCACCTCGGAAAACATCATCCGAAGGCGAGGATTCGTGCTTGAACCTCTTTAAGCCACAATTTCCTAAATGAGTACTTACGATCCTCTGCGGATCATGCCTTTTATATTCAATATAGGCCAAATTTAAGCCTTCTAAAGCTGCCGCCTCAGCCTTAGCATGTCCGAAATCGAGCAGGGAATATAAATTAAGCCGGATAGGGAAAGACGGCCATACCTTCTTTGCTGATGCTTTTAGTTCTTTTCTCACGCCGCCGATTACTGTCTGTCGAGCAATCTCGCGACATGCCAGTTTATCGGGGATAAATTGTGGGAGCGCTAGAGGAGGAACAACAGCTCCGAATACTCTCAAATAAGAGAATTCTTCTTCCACGTACCAGTCTGTGATCTGGCTCAGATTCGTGGCAATGCCATCCGAGATGCGGGGTGGCAAAAGACCAAAAATGGTGACATGCAGGGGCACCATCACCCAATTAAAAATTTCATAAATAAACTCATTCGCATTATTTTCCCACAGTTTATCGTGGTACTCATGCACAGTTTTTTCTCCGGATGGACTCCAAGCCCAATTCATCAAAGGAAAAGGCGTCAGGGAGCATATCGCGTCCATGATATACATGGACATGTAGAATCTGGATGGCTTCCCGGCCGCCTTCTGCTCTTGGTACTCAGTGATTTTGTTGAACAAATTATCAGAGAGCATTTTTGCCCAATTGAATGAGGAACCTTCGGCTACCCGAAAAATGAGGGGTACCCACTGGACGAAAAAATGAGCGGTGTCCTCCGATCCAAAAAGCCGACAAGTCATCATGGCCACATACCTGTAGTTTGGCTCCAACGAAGAAATCGAATACACACCTTCGTTGTTCACCCTGAATGTGGAGGGACGAGATACCCAATCCTTTATCAAGCCTGGCATGGTCTTGTCAAATTCTTTGCACTCCTTCTCTTTGAATTCTGCGAAGAATTCTTTGCCAAATGTGTATTCGAAGGTCGCTGGGAGCTTGTACATAGACTGGATATGCTCGGGCCTAAAAGTCCCAATCATGGCCTGTCTGTCATTCAGAATAGTTCTGGAAGGCAAATCGACGTGATCCAATGCCCATCGGATCATATCGTAATATGGGAGCAACCGAGGTCTGGTTGCCACCAAGTGCATTTTCGACTGAACAATTGTCTTGTCTCTAGTGTTCATGTCGTCCTTCTCAATATCATAGTTATAGTCATCAGAATTTGAAAAGTTCACTAACTCTGATTGCAGGATATTTGTAATAGAAGACCAGGTAGATACTGAGCCGTCCGTCCGAGGCGAAGTATCCGAGACGTTGTTCGAACCCTGTGCGGCGACTTCGACATTTGCTTTAGCTCCTCTCCTTGGTGCCATAGCTGAAGCTGGTGTTTTCGTTCTTCTGTGATAAACCTGCGTATACATACAGAGGCTAGTTCACTCGGAGAAATCTTGCTCTATACGCTTAATAAGAAATGTTTTCTTTTTAACAAATAAAACAAAGTTTAGTATATATTTCAAAAACCATGTACCTTGTCATCAGTCCGTCAAATCGTGAATCAAACCAGATTAATTGAAAAAATCCGATCTTACTTTCATCGTGGATTTACCCTAATTTCTCATTAATGTCATGAATATTGGGCGACTTGGTAGGCACTCAGATTATGGAGAGTAAATGAACGAACACCTCATAGAGTGTGCCAACCTTGAAGCGCGGGACGTAATCCGTTTGATTTTAAAAGTTTCCAATCTTAATGACTTATAGCTTTCCTCGTTTTTCGTCATCTCGTGAATTTCCCTTTAACGTTTTGATTTTATAACTCGCGAGACTGCGAGTTCCGATCTTAGCATTAATTAACAATAATCTTGCAGTGGCGGATCCTTAATGAAATGAGTAACTCAATCGCTAGATCGTGACTCGGGAGTTTGAAGGCAAAATTTTAGGAGATTGATACGTCGAGTCGCGATATTGCGATGCGGCGATAATTAAGGCTCAATATGATTATGTCGCAACTTCGCGAATCAAAGTTTTGGACACTGCAATTTTATGAAAGAAAATGCCGAGAGGCGATGTGCCGAGAACCGAGTTTAACTATGGTTAGTTTTTTACTCCTGGTTCTTGACTACGGTTATTTAAAAGTCATCGCGTTCTCGGCTCTCGGGGTTTGAGAAAACAAAAATTTAGGGTCGAGAAATGCCGAGGCACGAAAGCCCGATGATGTCTAATCCAGGGTTAAAGGTCTTATACTATTCTTACCTTGGACGAAGATTAGAACCGAGTTCGTATTCTCGCGACTCGGGACTTGTGAATTCAAGAAATAAGGTGTCTGATTTGCGAGATCGCGAAACTTGGGAAATCCTAAGGACAAACATACTTGCGAAAAACGGATCCTTTGTAAGTGACAAAGCATTACTATTCAGGCAACAAAAGTTTTTTCAGAGTTTTATGACTTCGGAAGGAAAGGGAAAAGAGAAACAACTCTAGATCTCAAGTATCAGAATATTCAAAATGGTGTGAGGCAAAAAAACAGGGGCGGCTCCAACACCATGAACGCACGTGCTATACCACATATTCACTAAGTGAAGACCTTGTGGAAAAAACTCAGCTAGAAGGTGAGTTTGTTCTACTCTCTTTTCTTCAAATGCAAGTACAAAGCAAAAGACGCTCTCTGTGGAGTTGCCTTTGACACTGTGGCATGTATGGATTCTATAGAATCTATCCTCCTTTTTTATTCTCTCAAAATACAACTCCTAGGTGTTGTGCGCATCTATGTAAAAAAAATAATGATAAATAATGTAACCCCTTGATCTCATCCTAGCGGCCTAGTATTTAACACCGCCCGATATCCATCTAGGGGTAGGGTTTTGACTTCCTCAACCCTCTATTGCGATAAGCTTTTAGAAATTATAGAATCTTCTTAAATTCCATATGTGGTTATCCCCATATGCGTGAGTAATGGGGGTCGATGGCATCCACTTATACCATGGTGGTCAACATAGTATGTCAACTTGCAAGATGCATAACTTGTGCATACGAGTTTCGAATGACATGAGTTTTGCACCATTGGTAAGGTATCTATGTGTAGAATAGCGACAAGGGGTCTAAGCTAAAGATGAGAACTTTTTGACCCCCAAATATTCCATTTGATGCCTAAAAATGGCTCCAGAAGGTCTCAAACCCCAATTTTCAAATTGGGACATGCCATTAAAATGACCCTGCAAGTTGATTCCTCCAATTTTATCCACTCTGAAAGCATCAATATACATGACAAATAATATAATGATCTAATCTGGATCAAGAAAATTAACATTTCTTGAGGTTATCCAGTCTTTCGTTCTTATTCATAGTCTCTAACACTTGCATGAAATGTGATATGTTCTCCTCCCAGGTAGAGCTATAAACCAATATATCATACAAATATACTATAAAACATGAATCTAAATATGGGCCCAATACATTAGTTATCAGTCTCATAAATGTAGCTGGTGCATTACATAAACCAAATGGCATGACCAACAATTCATATAAAATTTTCCTTGTCCTGAAAGAGGTATTCCAAGTATCTTTTTTTTTTTGACACGTACCTGGTGGTATCCCAATTTGAGATCTAACATGGTGAAGTACTTGGCGTGCCTCAACTAGTCTAACAAATCATTGATCTTGGGAAGAGGGTACTAATTCTTGAGTGTAATATTATTCAAATATTTTTAGTCGATACACATCCTCCAAGTTGCATCCTTCTTGGGTACTCTGAAAATAGGTGACCCATAAAGTGAGGTGCTTACTCAAATTATTCACTGCTCCAACAACTTCTACAATTATTTTTTCACTTCATCTACTTCTAGAACATGATATATATACAATTTAATATTGGGTAATTCAATGGGGAGTTAGGAAACAAATGTATCTCGGTCCACTTCCCTCTTAGGTGGTATCCCTTTAGGCTCCTGTAACATTCCTTTGTATGACTGTGGAAAATCCTACAACTTTTGTTTCTACTTTTTAGTACACCCCTCTAGGGATGCCTTTACTCTTACTGATTCATCACCTGGTTGATTTTCTCATAAGAAAAGAAAAACACACTTCTTACTTTCAAACTAATCATCTTTTCGGCTTAGTTGGAACTTACTAGTGAGATGTTTGATTTACCTTTGTGTGTGTTGATGATGTAGGAATTCCCATCCTTGATTAGGTGGTACTAGTTTTCTCTCTACATGTAGGGGCTTCCAAACACTACACGAAACACGTCAAGGGGTACTACATCCAACTCCACTTCATCAGTAAACTATGCACTTACATTAACAAATTTGATATTACACTATTTCGTGACCTTTATTTCTTCATCCTTGATCATCCACCCCAATGTTTATGGGCTTGGATGATAATAAACATCCAACCCAAGATTGTTTATTATATTGGCTACTATGAGATTGGCTTGTGTACCAGAATCAAATAGAGTGTCTACCTTGGTATTATTGACTTGGATCTTGATATGGAAGAGTTTTGTCATCTCGTTTTCTTCCTTGTTATGAAGGCTACTCATATTCACCTCCTTCTACACTGAAGTCCAGTAAATATTCTCATCCACATTCAAGTTGCTCTCTACCCAATTGCTTGAATCTGTGTCTAGGATTTTATTCTTCTTATGGTTCTTAGGGTTCATCTCTAGATGTAGTTTCCAACATGTTTCTTCACTGGGACCATCAATATTGCAATATTTATAGTGGTTACTTGGATCCTTACAATGATGCGCAATGTCTAGTGTCTTCTTGTCTTTGCCTTTTCACTTCTTCTTACCCTCCTTGGAAGTGTCCTTTTGATCTCTTTTCTTAAAACCACTTGGTTGTCCTTTCTTGTGGCCTATATTTTCCAGATAATAGGATTGCACACGTGCCTCACAAACTTTCTTGGGATTGAAGAGCATCACTTGATTTCACAAATGACTATGTAGACCCATCAGATACTTGAGGAGTACATCTAGGTTCTGTTGAGGGGTCCTATATCCTTTTAACTCAACAACAGGAACCAAACTTGCCATCGAGGCCTAATTAGACTCTGTAGCATTTAATAGTGGAATGGTTCTCTAGATTTTCCAATATGGCCAAAATGATCGATGGGCTTTACGTTTTCTCTTGAAGACTATCTCCTTCAGTTTGGATGTTCTCTTTTTGTGTTTTCTCTTAGGTAGGACTGATATAAGATAAAGCCGGTATAAACCAACTAAGTGACAAAGTGGGAACAATCTTAAATATTGGAGAAGAGGTTGAGCTTGGGATAACCCTTTCACTCTAGCATGCAGACAATGATTCTCTACCACAAGCCTAGTACTGATACATTAATCGTGTTGGTAATCCAATTACTGATTGAGATACAATTTATCAGAAGAAAGCATGCATGCGATAAATGATGGCAAGAAAAAAAAATTCACTTAACTCTAATCATCAATCACATAATAACACAACGATTTATCTTCATCATTAAAGGAAAGAACTTTAAAAAGTTGCATTAGATAACTTATCAATAGAATTAGTAGCTCTTACTCGTTACAACATCCATTCATGAGACGAAATAAGAAATAATTCTTCTCCACATCGAATCATACATGCATTTGATGAAAACAACACAAACTTGTCTCCGGTCCCAAAAGGACTTCTCAATTAAAGGCAACTTCGAAATAGTTCTTAACAAAACCAAAAATGAGGGTCTTTACAGCAACCATCGACCCCTAACTAACCGGTCGATGCTCTTATTTATAACATAAAATTAACTAAAAATAACTATTAAAGTGAAAATAAGTGAAACAAAACTTGCCACATGGCACTCTCTTCTATCAGTTTTTCTAAGAGTCATATCAGGATATCACTTAAGTGGGTCACTCTTCTCGTACTCCGACCACTTGATGAATAGATCCTCACATGTGTTGGCATATAGGAATATATGTTGTTCCATTGGGGCCGAGTGAATCTCTCTTATATCTACTGCATGTGCCTGATACTTGACTATTCTGGCACTTAACTGTTGCAACATAGCCCGCTCTTTGATCGGGTGCTCTGTGAACTGTTGCACCTGACCTGGCACCATATATGCTACCTTTGCTATTTCCTTGGCCCAGGATGAGTCTTGTTCAGTGTGAATCTGGACTATGTCGCACAAGTTGAGAAGATGTCAGGTGTGTCGAACTTGGGGAGGCCGATGTCTTTCATTACCTGGTTGATCCTGATCCATCTTTTCTCGCACTTGGCCCATTTTTATTGGATTTACCGATGAGGTTACCGAGCTATTTTTGCCCAATACTCAGCTGATTTCTTTATGCGATCAAGGCTTCTCTCTTTTAACACCTGAATGTCGTGCTCTTCTGTATCTCAGCCCTGTTGGACCACACTGATATAGTCGACCCTTTCCACGGATTGTTGTGCTTTCTCATACCACCTCTCTGTATCTTTGCATGTCGCAAGTGCCATGAGGGTGTCTTCCTGAAGATTGGATATCCTTGTAGTGAATAGGTGCCTCTCATATGTAAATTTTTTATAGGCCTCTTGTAATTTGCTCCTTAGGAACACCGCAGCCTTTGTGGTGTCCTGATAGTATTTTTCCAAGTGGCACAAATGTTCCAATTCCTTCAGGGTAGTGGCCAACTCCTCTTAATCTCTTTTATCTTTGTCCAGGGTGGCATCATTGATTTCCATCCCTGCGTCGAAAAGTTAAGACATCTTAGCATGCTCTATGTTGATCATATTTTCCTCCGTAGTGATGAGGATGGAGTGATCTAAAGTGATCCTCCTCTTCTTGGTGGTTCTCTGGGCGATAACTTTCCTTTTCTGGTCATAAGAGATGTCATGTATGTCAGCTACTTCATCCACAGGTTCAGGGATTTGTTGATCTCCCCAAGTGAGTGTATTCCCCAAACTCCCGATGGTATATACTTGTTCAAGACTGGGTTCTTGAACTTCCTCCCTGTGTTTTGAAGGCCCGACTTTGGTCTGCCGCTCATCAGGGAGTTGAGTACCAATTGAAATTGAGGCATCCGGGGTAGGATTGGTAATTAATTGATCCTTGGCCATTGAGACATCGATTTCTTGCTGTGGAGATTCTTTCTTTTGTTTTCCCGACCCTGGCTCATCCTTCGGACTGTCCTCTTGGGTCTCTGGTGCATTGGGAAGCTCAGTGTCTAAGACACTCTTGACTTCTTGTTCGTTCTGTGGAAGCCCTTGAATTTGAACTTCGGGAACTGGAGAAGATGTATTCTCTGGCTCTTTTTTCTCTTTGATATGTACATGGGTCACAAGGGATACCTCCAGGCTCTCATCATCATCATAGATTTTAATCAATTCACTTAGGGGGTTTGGCACACTTGTTCTCCCTAATGTTCTGACTATCTCTAACTGATTCAAAACACCTGTCGACGGGATGGTGGCGTTGTGAATTCATGGTTGTCTAACTCGACGATTTTATCGACGTCTATCAGTTCAGGGTTGCTTGGGCCTATCTGGCTTTCATCTGGGTTATCGGCAGGGAGCCCTATCATACCTATGAGGTTTGGGTCATCTTCCAGCTAATCAATTATCCATTGCATCTATTCTATCATGAGTAACCCCCTCTCTTGCACGTCTTGAGTCATGGGGAAACCTCTATCTTGCACCAGGGCTACCAGGGGGGCTTCTGCTGCTTCGACTGCTGTCATTTCTTCTCTGGCCCTGAGGGCCCCTTGAGCTGATTGTTCTAGGATCGTTGCATGTTTATCCAGGATCATGGCTTTGAACCTGGTCAATTTGGGATCGACCATCCTTGCCACCACTTCGTCCCATTCCTAGGAATTTTCCATGATGACTTCATCTTCAAACTTGCCGTGGGTGTATGGCCAGGAGGATAACACTTGCGAGGCATGTTTCAAGACTAGACCCTTTGGGTCATGTTTTCAGAATCGAATGGTCTAGAATCTGAAATCCAATTGCCTCATTCCTTATTGCTTGGCATGAGCGATGTCCTTCACCATGTAGAAGCCTACGTGGAAACCATAAGATATGAATGCCCCTTTATAGTCCTTGACCAGTGTGGCATTGTAACCCTGCAGGATGGTCTGGTATCATATCTCCCCCACTACAAGATGGTTAGGGACATGCATGGATAGGAGATGAGGTCCTCTGGTGGCCCCGAACACTCTGATGTAGGTATCGTGCTCGTCGAGATACCAATGGCTGACCTTTTATATAATATTTTTGGCCGCGGCTGATAGTCTCGGGCATTCTTTCTTGAAAAGAATAAAGTAAATACGTGCGATGAATTCATCGTAGATAAGGGAGTAGGATTTTTTGTACTTGTTCTCCCATAAGATGTTGAATTATACGTGGACGGAGAGTTCTGTGATGTTCCCTCTCAGGTTCATGCCGGCAAAGATGTTTCTGGCACACATGATATCCAGTAAATACAAATCCATGTAGAACGTTGGGGTCTCTCCTTCTTTTCGACGTCTGAGCCTATTGTATGCAGATGCTCAGCTGCTTGGAAATTATGGCTCCCCAGTTGAAGCCTCTCCCGGAAATGGCCACTGTGTAAGCTAGAGGCATCCATGCCTCTGAAAATGTGGAGCAGTCTTTCTCCCCATACAACCAACAGATGAGAGCCATCAGGTAGATGTATGGCTCCCTTAAGTTGGCAGTTTGGTACTAGCTGGAGGTCCGGTTGGTGAATTTTGTATCCTCTCTCCACCATGAGGCCATCACCCGACTGGTGCCGTGGTGCTCATAGAATTTTATGATGAAATCAATGTTCAGTCGCTCCTCTGGGTCTCTAAGCTTGTAATACTTCTGGACCTCCACCATAAGGAAAACCCTGACACACCAACCACTGTCGTCATTTATTAAACACTTATGTGTGTCTATGTGGTCGATGAGCCACTGTAGAAGTTCCATACAGGGAAACACAGGGGTCCTTCTTGCTACCATGTGTAGGTATGACTGTCGGATATTTGGGAATACCTGGTTGTCGAGTGCTTTCAAATCTAGGTCACTGTGTCAAATGTACTCCAGGAATTCCTCTCTGCTAATATTTTTGAAGAGTTCTCCCCAATGTGGGAGTGTCATCTTGGTCCCTGTGTTTGCCTCTATGTCTCCAAAGTCTGGAGGTTGAATGAAAACCTTCTTTGTAGATGTCTTAATGACTGGTTCCGGCCTCAGAGTGTATTCCAACTTTGTTTCTACCTCTGGAGAGGACCCTTCTCCTACCTCTAGTTCTTTTAGCTTCGGCACCTGCAACGATCGCCTAGTGGTCGAATTTCTTGGAGGCATTGTTCCTGCAATCGAAATAAATCTTTTAGAGACTGTGTACAGAGAAACACTGGATAAAATATATATATGAAGTGTAATCATGAAAAATCCATAGACTGGTACATACCTGTAAAGCTTGCTAAACCTAGTTATTTGATACTCACGGGATCTCTGTAGCTTTCGAATTGCTCGTTTCACTTCTCCAGATGCTCTGAAACTCCTTTACGTGCGGAATGGTTTTGTTTACAATGGTTCAAGGGAATTTAAACTGGGGAAGAACTTACCGTGTTGTATCAACCATTTAATTTGGGTCATGAGTGTAATTTAAAACAATCTACCACCGAATCTCTGCAACTTGAATTCATCGTGGGTTGACAGCAGAGGCGCAGAGGGTGATGTCGTCTATCGGTAATTTCAAACGGTCATTTTGATTCGCACACGAAACAACAACTAATGCATGATTTTTAATTAATTAGTCCCTTAAATGCTTCGAATATAATCATATCTAGCGATAAAACATCCCATTGTTTCACTTTCTCAATGGGCGGATCAGGGATTGGGGATGCACCATGAACATTTTCGTTAATATCCTTCTACGAAAAACCTTCGACGTCGATTGATTTCATCGTCTGGTGCTAACGCGGAAAAACTAACTAGGAGGTGCGATTTGGACCTAGGGAACCAAGAATGAATCATGGTTAATCTAGACCGTACAGTTTCTCCAATCTATCAAATACACATGGCGTTGAAGACTGATGACTTAATTCACGCGTATTAGTCGGGGTTGGGACTTTCTTCAAGTTGTGTTATCTAAAATAAACCTAGGCTCATCGATGCCGAAAAGGTATCGGGGGTCGTCGATCGGGGATAAACCTATCACGTTTTTTTCTTTGGATTAGCTTCCTCACAAACACCCGATGCCGAAATTCTTTGGGAATCGGTGATCGGGGAAAACTCCTTAGAATGGTCAAAATGTTTGTCGCGATTCGGTCTTGTTTGATTCCGACAAGTGTGTCAGGTATCGGCTATTGACAATATCATTTCTCTTTTCTTTAACGTTTACTCCCTTCGCCTTTTACCGATGTCGAAGGGGATCGACTATCGGCGATGTCCATATGTGATACTTGTCGTGAAACAAAACTTCCTTTCACCGATACTGGTGAGGATCGACGTTCAATGACTGAGGTTTTCCGAGTGATTATTTTTCTACCTTTGAATTCCTTCCGATACCGAATCTTGAGCGTGTCGGATGAAGTGTTTTGGATGTTGATTCCTTATTTAAGTGTTAAACATCTTTAATTCATGGGGGTTTCATAAAGTTAGACAAGCCTGAATAGCTAATGAGAGTCAAGAAAACAAGCAAAGAAAAACAAATTCTCAAAAGGAAATCGAGTTCAGACAGTGCAAAGATCAAGTGGTACCCAAAACGTGAAAAATTGACATAGGCTTTTTAGGGTGTGTTGAGTTCTCAACAAATGGCAAATTACTGCGAAATCAGAATCTATGTTCCTCCCCCGGGCTCAACTGATGCAAAAGCTGGTGAAGAACTTAACTGGTTTTTATGAGAGCCCCTTTCACCCTTGCATTTGAAATTTCCTCAGTTGACACATCTAGGCCTGCCTGTGGGGTGTTTTAACCTTTATCCTGACTTATTTTCCTATAACCTTGACTCATGCCCCCTTTTGACAAGAGTATAGTAAATCATTCATTGACACTAGGCCTTTTAGTTACCCATATTTATTTTCTACGATGTTGCTCCACTGCCATCGAGCGTCCATAGCCCCGGTGGAGTCAKCCTGATGTCATAGACCTTGATTTTCAGCCATCGAGCGTCCATAACCCCGGTGGAGTCAGCCTGATGTCACAGACCTTGCTTCGCTGCCATCGAGCGTCCATAGCCCCGGCGGAGATATCTGCATACCCTCTCCTACTGTGCRCTCATTTGATATAGTTGACTTTTATTTCGACAGAATGTTGAGAGGAGGATGTATGTTATTTGAAAAAATGAGATGGTTAAGGTGAAACTCACTAGCTCTGTCCCTGAGGTGCATGTATTCCTTTCCAGATTACCATCTTTCTCTTAAGGTTTTACTAGACCACTAAGCAGACACTTCCACTTTTCTCCAAATTTTTTCATCTGTATAGGTTGGATAGAGAATCCCTTGAAACAACTGCAGGTTCCTCAATTTTTCTTGTGTTTGTATGTGAGAGACGAGTTAGGAACGAAGTTCTATATGTCACATGATTTGAGGTCAACCATTGTCTTGCTAAAAAAATATTTCAAAAGCTTAGAAGCACAATGGCAAAAGATAAAACAGAAAATGTATAAATGCAAAAGATAAAGCAATGCATCTAAAATAAACACAGAATTATTTTTTAATTTTTTTTAATGAAAATATTGTTTTAGGGCTTGTCCATTCACTGGGAGAGCGTCAGGTTCCCCCCTCATATTATGTAGTCGATATGTGCCTAACCCAATTTTCTCGGCCACCTAGAAAGGTCCGAGCCATAGATTTTGAAACTTAGAATGTTTTCCTTTAGGCTCATTTTCTCTGTCCCATTTTAGGACTAAGTCTCCTACTTCAAAATTATTCTCTTTAGCCTTATGATTATCAAACCACCTTTTAACTATCCGCTGGTAGGATATGAACTTTGTTTTATCTTTCTCCCTTTCGTCTTCTAGCATGAGAAGGGTGTCAATTCTTTGTTGTATGACTAATGAGGGTTGCCCTCTGGAATCTTGGGCAAGTTGAAGGGATGGAATATAAAGCCCGTTTAGGAGAATGGCTTCCTACCCATATACCAGAAAGTATGGGGAATTCCCTATAGATTCCTTGGGTGTGACTCTATCAACCCATAAAGCATTGTGAAGTGAATTATGCCAATTTCTCTGGTTGTCTGCAATTGTTTTCTTTAATATTCTTACTAGGTTCTTATTGGTTGATTCTGCCACCACGTTTCCCTGAGGATAATATTTTGCGGAGTATCTAATTATGATTCATTTGTCTAGAAAAAAATCCGGTAATAAGGTGGAAGAAAATTAACCTGCATTATCAAAAACAAGGATAGAAGGGACACCGAATCTTGTGATTAGTTGTTGTTCTATGAATTGGATCACTACCTTCTCATTTACATGAGTCAATGGGATAGCCTATGCCCATTTCGTGAAATAATCGGTGGTAGTAAGTATGTACTTATGTTGTTTTGAAGAACTTGGTGTGATTTCTCCTATGATATCTAACCCCCATTGCTCAAAAGGCCTAGAAATGGTCACCGGTTGGAGTGGGACAGTTGCTCTCTTCTCCCTCCTAGTTCTTATTTGACAAGTTTTACAGTTTCTAGCATATCTGTGAGTGTCCTTGAATAAATTGGGCCAATAATAGACACCTCTCAGTATCTTATGAGTGGTGTTGTTTCCTGCAAAATGTCCACCGGAAGGGCCATCATGGAGCTCCTTCAGAACTTTGTCTGCATCTTCACGTTCGATACATATTAAAAGTACCCCATCAAAATTAACCCGGAAGAGTACTAAATTTATGAGGCGATATTGTGTGGATTTTAACCTGAGAGCTCTCCTTTCCCTAGGGTTTAGGTTTTCTGGGCAAGTTCCATGGTGCAGGAGATAAGTGAATTTCTCATACCAAGACTCTTTCCATGGGGAGATGTATGAAGTTTCACCACACCATAATTCCATTTCATTCTCCCATCCGAGGTCTTCATTTACTTGGTCCTAAGCTTCAGCTCTCAGTTTTCATAACCCTTGTCCTTTAACTAGTTTAGTAGGTTTTATATCTAGATCAAATTCTTGGACTACTGCCATCCAATTTCATCTTCTTTCCCCCATTTCCTATTGAGTAAATAGGGATCGAACTGCAGGGTGATGCACAATGAATTTGGTATGGTTCTTGAGCATGTAAGATCTGAAATGTTTTACTTCTTTGTAAACCGCATAAGCCTGCTTGTCTATAGTAGGATAATTTAGTTTGGCACCTTGGAGATTAGTGCTTATGAATGATACCAGGGCCTCATTGTTATCATCGTCCTTCGGATTCAATACTACAACTAACGATTGGTCGGAAGAGAAAGTATAGAGGAAAAAGTCTTTGTTGAAATTGGGACTTCGCAACACTGGAGCTTGAGATATTGCAGTATTAATATTGTTGAAGGCCTTCTTCTGTTCATCATCCCACTTAAATTCTGCATCTTTACAAATCATTTTTTGTAAGGGTTTGATAGTTTCCACGAAATCGGGGGTGAATTTCCTCACAAAATTGATTTTTTTGAAGAACGATTGCATAGCCTTTTTGTTGTGAGGCAATGGAAGATGAGCTATAGCCTTAATCCTTTATGGGTCTATGTGAATGCCTTCTTGAGATATAATGTGGCCTAACAACTTACCTTCCTTGACACCGAAAATTGTTTTTTAGGGTTTAAAGATATGTCATATTTCCTACACCTTTCAAAAATCTGGGTTAAATGTTGGATGTGATCTTTTTTGTCCTTTGAATACATAGTCACGTCGTCCAAGTAGACTACTACACACATGTTGATTAGTCTCTGAAATGCTATGTCCATGGCCCTCTGGAAGGTCGCTCTTGCATTGATTAACCCAAAAGGCATGTGTTTGTAAGCGAAGGTTCCCCACTTGGTTCGAAAGGTAGTTTTCAAGCAGTCTTCTTCTGAAACTAGAACCTGGTTGTAACCTGAGAAACCGTCTAGTAAGGAGAAAGTTTCACATCTAGACACAGTCTGCAATAGTTGCTCCATTGGTGGGACTGGGTAGTTGTCTTTTCTAAAGATCTGTTGAGATTTCTGAAATCTATGCATAGGAGGATCTCCCCGGACTTTTTCCTTACAGGAACCTAATTTGCTACCCATGCAGAGTGTCTGACCTAGAATATAATCTTGGCGTCTAACAGTTTCTTTAACTCCTGACACGTGAGAGGCTCTAGGGATGGGTGGTAGTTCCAGAGCTTCTATTGGAAGGGTTTTACTTCAGGCTTTAAGGGATAGTGTGTTGAATGATACGAGTATCATAAGTTTTCAGATCTCGGTAGGACCATGCAAAGACATATTGATATTGTCTGAAAAGTTTGAGATAGGCCTTCCTTTCCTCTTTAGATATTGTCTTGTCGAGGTTTACATTTTTGGGTTTTTCAGGGTTCTGAGGTTTATAGTTTCGTGCATGGGACAAGAACTACCGGTCTTTGCATTTTTTGACCCCTTAAATATTTCCTTTAGGTGAAAAAGGTGTTCTAAATTAGCTATCCATTTTGGTATCATGTGAGACTTTGATTTGTCAGTTGGTTGATCTTTATGAGGGTCGATTTCCGTTGATTGTTCTTGGAATGATTCATCGTCAATAGCCAAGTCTTTGAAATTATCTTGGTTAGTCAAAAAGTTTATGACCTATTCATCTCCTTCAAAGACCTTCTAATTAGAAATATTGTTGGGAACCGATGGTTTGTAGAGAAATTCCATAGTAAATAGGGAGGCTTCATAATATTCTAGAGGTGATAGCCTTGAAGCAGAGGTGGCCAAGGAATCAACAAGAATGTTCTTTTCTCTGGCAATCGCTGTAATGTTGAAAGCTTCAAAATGCTTGATTAGACTGTGCACTTCATGTTGGTAATTCTTTAGGTGTGGAGAATTGCAATTTATAGTATTCCTTACTTGTCTAAAGATGATTTCAGAATCTCCAAAAACCTTCAATTCTTTGGCGTTTAAGTCTATGGCTTTCTTTAGCCCCTGTACTAGAGCTTCATACTCGACAATGTTGTTTGTGCATTCGAACTCTAGTCTGTAGGACAGGAAATGTTGTTTACCTTTCGGGTCAATGAGAATGCACCCTGCCCTAGACCCTTCTTGTGATTTAGAGCCATCAAAGTATATAGTCCAAACATGTGGGAAAAATATATCAACTTCCTCTTTTCTGTCACTTTCCTCTTTTCCTCCTGTTTTTTATGTGATTTCTAATGCAGGTTCTTGGCAGAAGAGGGTTTCCTCTGCCGCTGTCAACAATTCCTCTCGAAAACTAATTTTGGAGTTTTGAGTAAGAGGGACATCAGATGGGAGGGGGGAGAAATTCCCTAAGTCGGAATCACATGAATAATTGCCAAGCACAGGGAAATCTGTCGATGAGGGTTCATTTAGGGTTTCTTAGTCAGTGACAATATGTTTAAGATATCTTTCCCTATCGATCCTGATCATGTTTGTATGCCCCTTTAATCATAGCCAAAGGTGAGCCAAGACTATACTAAAGTATCTATTTAAATTCTCATACCAAGCTCGGCTAAATAATAATCCATAAGCTTCTGGGATATCTACCACAATGATGTTAATCACTTGCACAAATTTTGGGTGCATCGCTATTCTGATCATCACATCTTTGAGTTCTCCCATAACCTTCACTTGGGTTCTATCTAGTTGTATTACATGTTTATCGCTTCTGAGAGGAACGACATTTAATGTTTTGCAAATAGACAAGGGCATAACATTAGAAGATACTCCTGAATCGACCAAACAATTATGGAGGTTTCTGTTGAAGACTTCAAACGTTAAAAGAAACGGTGGGACAAAAGGTCTTCCCTTCTTATCTTCAGAGAAGGTGTTCAAAGTTAGTTTGTTCCTTGGTTCTATGGGACTTAGACTTCCCACTTGGTCAGTGCTTGTTGTACTATTTTCTACTGACTTCAAAGCTTATAACATAAAGTCTTTTTATTGAGGGATTCTACATATGTCCAAGACTAATATGTTTGCCTTTAACGTCTTCAAATATTCTACTATGTTGTAATCGATCTTGGGTGATTCTCGTGTATGGATGTTTATAGGGTTTCTTAGGGGAGAGAAAGGTTCTTTTGGGTGATCGGGAACTGGTCCTCCTCCCAAAGTTTTGGTAGTAGCAAGTTTGTCTGAGACCGGTTGACCCCTACTTCGTGGGTGGTTCCTGTACTTCACATAGGTCATTGGAAGGCATGAGTAAATCAGGATCCCATATCAACATGGTTGTTTCTTCCGGTGGATCCACCTCTTCCTGATCAATGATATTTATAGTTAATCCGCTTGATTTTTGGTTAGGGAGACCTCATCTAGAAATCAGTTGGCCATCAAATTCATGGCATGCACCCATTGAGGGTAGTCTCTTTCAGATTGATTCTCTTGGTGATATGTGCAGAAAGAGTCAGATGCTACATTTCCCAGATCGATGCTTAGGTTGGCTAGGGGAGGTTCAATTGCTTTGAATGGTGGATTCCTTTTAAAGAAAGGCTTATAGGGCCTCTGGCCTTGGTTTCCCTCTCCTGCACTTCTCTTCATGTCTCTGATTTCATTTGATAGTTTTTTGACCATGCGTTGCAGGTCCTCTATGTCCCCACTTCCCTTTTCAGGAGCGTGTTCTGTTTGTTTCCCTGGGGGTCTAGTCAATAGGATTCCTCCCCTGGGAGGGGTTTGAACTTCTTTCTTAACTAGAGAGACATGGCCTTCTTTGCATCCCTTCATTTGGAACTCTATCGTTTTGTCTTCTTCAAAATTCTCAGCTAAGGTTGGTTTGGCAGCCCATTTCACAAACATGGAAATATAAGATGGGAGAGCATTAGCATATACTTCGATTTGAAACTCCTGAGTAGGTTTAGCCTTGGGCTGGAATTTTTTTAAGATGGTGGTAAATCTTTGATTGAAGTCTTTAACCCTTTCCTTTGAACTCATGGTGGCGGTGAACAACTCATCCATCAAATCTCTTGTAGTAGTTTCTTCTGCAAATTTATCTAGAAAGTCCTTTTGAAACTTCGTCCAACTAGTTATGGATCCTACGGGTAAGTTAAAATACCACGTGGAGGTTGAATTATCAAAAGAGTATGGGAATAGCCTGCAAACTACATATTCATGTTGGACATTCATAATTCTAATAGTTAGTATGAATTTCTTGATATGGTCTTCAGGAAATCCTGAGGTTTTAGGGTCGAATTTAGGAAGTAAATTTTCCAGGTGTCGAGGAAGGTTATGTACTTGTCCTAGGATGGAAAGAGCATCTCTGGCCAACCAAGGTTGATTATTATGAGGTGGGTTTCCCCTTTCTTAATCATGGTCATTGTTATATTCCATGTCTTTAGATCCTGAAACTAAGCGTTCTGAGTTAAACCCTTCTTCTTCCGAAAAATCGTTCGGCTCAGAGAAGTTGTCGGCTGGCGTTTCAGAGATTAGATTAAGAGGATGTTCAATTTCAGTGAGAGAGAAATCTATCAGGTCTTCTACTATGTGCACAAAAACTTGGTTGGGGGTATTGACCACTGGTCTTCTTACTTGTTTTCTTCAAGGAAGTAACGGAGCTAAGGGCAGCGCACCRATCTATCCGGCGTATGCTCTTGTGATTCTTCCGAATTGATTCAGTTCCTCATGAGGAAGAGCATAAGGTATATCAGGGAACATGTGTTCTTCCTTGTGCTRGGGTGATTTACTCATCTCGGGAGTACTCAGTGTGTGTGGGTTGTCTTGGGAATGACTAGCCATGCATGTGGGCTGTTTTTGAATCTATGGGTTGTTTGAAATATTATGTGAAATATATATTCATCCATTCATTCTTCAGCCCTCTTTCTAGCGCCAATTATGTTGAGGGGTCATAGATCCCTTTAACTCAACAACAGGAACCAAACCCACCACCAAGGCCCAATTAGATTCTGCAACATTTAATAGTGGATGGTTCTCCATATTTTACAATCCGACCAAAATGATCGATGGGATTTACATTTTCTCGTGAAGGCTTTCTCCTTCAGTTCAGACGTTCTCTTTTTGTGTTTTCTCTTAGGTAGTATTGATATAAGATAAATCCGGTATAAACCAATTAAGTGACAAAGTGGAAACAAAATTAACTATTGGAGAAGAGGTTGAGCTTGGGATAACCCTTTCACTCTAGCATGCAGACAACGATTCTCTACCACAGGCCTAGTACTAATACATTAACCGTGTTGGTAATCCAATTACTGACTGTGATACAATTTATCCAAAGAAAACATGCATGTGATAAACGATGAAAAGCAAAATAATTCACTTAACTCTAATCATCAATCACATAATAACACAACGATTTATCTTCATCATTAAAGGAAAGAACTGTAAAACATTGCATCGAATAACTTATCAATAGATTTAGTAGCTCTTACTCGTTACAACATCCATTCATGAGAGGATATAAGAAATAATTATTCTCCACATCCAATGATACATGCATTTGATGAAAAAAACAAAAACTTGTTCATGGTCCCAAAATGACTTCTCAATTAAAGGAAGCTTCAAAATAGTTCTTAACAAAACAAAAAATGAGGGTCTTTGCAGCAACCATCGATCCATAACTAATCGGTCGATGCTATTATTTATAACATAAAATTAACTAAAATTAACTATTAAAGTGCAAATAAGTGAAACAAAACTCACCACATGGCACTCTCTTCTATCAGTTTTTCTAAGAGTCATCTCAGGATATCACTTTAGTGGGTGACTCTTCTCATACTCTGACTACTTGATGAATAGATCCTCACATGTGTTGGCATACGGGAATCTATGTTGTTCCATTGGGGCCGAGTGAATCTCTCTTATCTCTACTGCATGTGCCCAATACTTGACTATTTTGGCACTTAACTATTGCAACATAGCCTGCACTTTGATCGAGAGCTCTGTGAATGGTCGCACCTGACCTGGTGCCATATCTATTACCTTTGCTATTTCCTTGGACCAGGATGAGTCTTGTTCGGTGTGAATCTGGTTGCGCAAGTCGACAAAGTCGTAGGGTGTGCCAAACTCAGCGAGGCCAATGTCTTTCATTACCCGGTTGATCCTGATCCATATTTTCTCGCATGTGGCCCATTTTTATTGGATTTCCCAATGAGGTTCCCAAGCCATTTTTGCCCAATACTCGGTCGATTTCTTTATGCGATCAAGGCTGCTCTCTTTTAACACTCGAATGTCATGCTCTTTTGTATCTCGACCCTGTTGGACTGCACTGATATAGTTGACCCTTTATACGTCTTGTTGTTCTTTATCGTACCACCTCTCCATATCTTTGCACATCGCAAGTGCCATGAGGGTGTCTTCCTGAAGCTCGACTATCCTTCCAGTGAATAGGTGCTGCTCATCTGTAAATTTTCTATAGGCCTCCTAGAATTCGCTCCTTAGGAACACCGTGACCTCTATGGTGTCCTGATAGTATTTCACCAAGTGGTGAAAATGTTCCAATTCCTTCAGGGCAATGACCAACTCCTCTTCATCTCTTTTAGCTCTGTCCAGGGTGGCATCGATGATTTCCATCCCTGCGCCAATAAGTTTGGATGTCTTAGCATGCTCTATGTTGATTAGATTTTCCTCTATAGTGATGAGGATGGAGCGATCTAAAGTGATCCTCCTCTTCTTGGTGTTTCTTTGGATGATAGCTTTCCTTTTCTGGTCATAAGCGATGGCATGTATGTCTACTACTTCGTCCATGGGTTTGGGGATTTGTTGATCTCCCCAAGTGAGTCTATTCCCCAGACTCCTGATGGTATATACTTGTTTAAGACTGGGTTCTTGAACTTCCTCCCTGTGTTCTTAAGGCCCGACTTTTGTCTGTCGGTCATCGGGGAGTTGAGTACCGATTGAAATTGAGGCATCGGGGGTAGGATCGGTACTTACTTGATCCTCAGCCATTGAGATGTTGATTTCCTTCTGTGGAGCTTCTTCCTTTTGTTTACCCGACCCTGGCTCGTCCTTCAGACTGTCTGCTTGGGTCTCCGGTGCATTGGGCAGATCAGTGTCCAAGAAACTCCCGAATTCTTGTTGGTTCTATGGAAGCCCCTGAATTTGAACATCGGGAACTGGAGAAGATGTCTTCTCTAGCTCCTTTTCCTCTTCAATATGTACAGGGGTCACAAGGGATACCTCTGGGCTCTCATCATAATCATAGGTTTTAATCAATTCTCTTAGGGGTTTGGCACACTTGTTCTACCTGATGTTCTGACTGTCTCTGGATGATTCGAAACACGTCTCGTTGATCTCGCCGGCGACATTGTGAATTTAGGGTCGTCTAACTTGGATATTTCATCGATGTCTATCAGTTCAGGGCTGCTTGGGCCTATCTGGCTTTCATCTAGGTTATCGACAGGGAGCCTTGTCATACCTATGAGGTCTGGGTCATCTTACATCTGATCAATTATCTATTGTGCTTGTTATATAATGAGTAACCCCCTCTCCCGTGCGTCCTGAGCCATGGAGAAACCTCTATCTTGCACTGGGGCTACCAGGGGGGCTTTTGGTGCTTTGGCTACTATCATTTCTTCTCTGGCCCTGAGGGCCCCTTGAGCCTATTGTTCTAGGATCGTCGCCTCTTCATCCCGGCTCATGGCTTTGAACCTGGTCATTTTGGGATCGACCATCCTTGCCACCACTTCATCCCAGTCTTGGGCATTTTACGTGAATACTTCATCTTCAAAATTGTTGTGGGTGTATGGCCAGCAGGATGACACTTGCGAGGCATGTTTCAAGACCAGACCCTTGGAATCGTGTTTCCGAAATCGGTCGGTCTGGAATTTGAACTCTAATTGGTTCATTCCTTCTTTCTTCGCCTGAGCAGTGTCCTTCACCATGTAGAAGACTAGGTGGAAACCACAAGGTATGAATGCCCTTTTCTTGTTCTTGACCAGAGTGGCGTTGTAACCCTGCATGATGGTCTGGTAGTATATCGCCCCCACTACAAGCTGGTCAAGGACATGCGCGGGTAGGAGATGAGGTGCTATGGTGGCCCTGAACACTCTGATGTAGGTATCACACTCGTCGAGATACCAGTGGCCAACCTTTGATATCATCTTTTTGGCCACAACTAATAGTCTCTGGCATTCTTTCTTGAAAAGAATAAAGTAAATACGTGCGATGAATTCATCGCAGATAAGGGAGTAGGATTTTTTGTACCTGTTCTCCCATAAGATGCTGGAATATACATGGACTAGTAGTTCTGCGACATGACATCTCAGGTTCATGCCGACAGAGAAGTTTCTGGCACACATGACATCCAGTAAATATGAGGCCATGCAGAAGGCTGGGGTCTCTCCTTCTTTCGACGTCTGAACCTATTGTATGCAGATGTTTAGCTACTTGGAAATGATGGTTCCCCAGTTGAATTCACTCCCGGAAATGGCCACTGTGTAAGTTAGAGGCATCCATGCCTCTGAAAATATGGAACATGCTTTCTCCCCATACAATCGGTAGATGAGAGAAATCATGTAGATGTATGGCTCCCTTAAGTTGGAAGTCTGGTACCAGTCAGAGGTCCGGTTGGTGGATTTTTTATCCTCTCTCCACCATGAGGCCAACACCCGGCTGGTGTCGTGGTGCTCGTAGAATATTATGATGAAATCAGTGTTTAGTCGCTCCTCCGAGTCTCTAATATTTTAATACTTCTGGACCTCCACCAGAAGGAAAACCCCGACACACCCACCATTATCGTCGTTGATTAAACACTTATGTGTGTTTGTGTGGTCGATGAGCCACTGTATAAGTTCTATATAGGGAAACACAGGGGTCCTTCTTGCTACCATGTGTAGGTACGACTGTCATATATTCGAGAATACCTGGTTGTCGAGCGCTCTCACATCTGGGTCACTATGTGGGATGTACTCCAGAAATTCCTCTCGGTTGATATTTTTGAAGAGTTCTCCCTAATGTGGGAGTGTCGTCTTGTTCCCTGTGTTTGCCTCTGTGTGTCCAAAGGCTGGAGGTTGAATGAAAACCTTCTTTTTATATGTATTAATGACTGGTTCCAGCCTTGGAGTGTATTCCAACTGTTTTTCTACCCCTGGAGAGGACCTTTCTCCTACCTCTGGTTCTCTTAGCTTCAGCACCCATGGCAATCGCCTAGTGGTCGGCTTTCTTGGAGGCACTGTTCCTGTAATCGAAACAAATATTTTAGAGACTATGTACAGAGCAACACTGGATAAAATATATATATGAAGTGTAAGCATAAAAAATCCATAGACTGGTACATACCTATAAATCTTGCTAAACCTAGTTATTTGATACTCAAGGGATCTCTACAACTTTAGAATTGCTCATTTTGCTTCTCCAGATGCTCTGAAACTCCTTTGCACACAGAATGGTTTCGTTTACAATGGTTCAAGGAAACTTAAACCAAGGAAGAACTTACTGTGTCGTATCAACCATTTAATTTGGGTGATGAGTGGAATTCAAAAAAATCTATTGCTGAATCTCCGCAACTTGAATTCATCGTGGGTTGACGGCGGAGGAACAGAGGGTGATGTGTTCTATCGGTAATTTCAAATGGCCATTTTGATTCTCACACAAAACAATAACTAATGCAACATTTGGAATTAATTAATCCCTTAAATGCTCTGAATCTAATCGTATCTAGCGCTAAAACGTCCCATCGTGTTGCTTTCTCAGTGGGAGGATCGGGGATGTGCCATAAACATTTTCATTAATATCTTTCTGCGAAAAACCTCTGACGTCGATCGATTTCATCGTCTGGTGCTGACGTGGAAAAACTGACTCAGAGGTGCGACTTGGACCTAGGGAACCAAGAATGACTCGGGGTTAATCTAGACTGTACAGTTTCTCCAATATAGCAAAGACACGTGGTGTTAAATACAGGTGACTTAATTTTCATGTATTAGTCGGGGTTGGGATTTTCTTCAAGATGTGCGATCTAAAATAAACCTGGGCTCACCGATGCCGAAAAGGTATTGGGGGTCGGCGATCGGGGATAAACCTATCGCATTGTTTTTCTTCGGATTAACTTCTTCGCAAATGCTCGATGCTGAAATGCTTTGAGAATATTTGATTGGGGAAAACTCCTTAGTGTGGTCAAAATGTTCATCGTGATTCAGTCTTCTCTAATTCCGACAAGCGCGTCGGGTATTGGCTATCGACAATATCGTTTCTCTTTTCTTTAACGTTTACTCCCTTCGCCTTTTACCGATGCTGAAGGGGATCGACTATTGGTGATGTCCATATGTGATAATTTTCATGAAACAAAACTTCCTTTCACTGATACTGGTGATGATCGACATTCAACAACTGAGGTTTTCCAAGTGATTCTTTTTTTACCTCTGAATTCCTTCTGATACTGAATCTTGAGCACGTTGGGTGAAGTGTTTTGGCTATTGATTCCTTATCTAAGTGTTAATCCTGTTTAATTCATGGGGGTTTCATAAAGTTAGGAAAACCTGAATAACTAATGAGAGTCAAGAAAACAAGCAAAGACAACACATTTCTCAAAAGGAAATCGAGTTCAGACAGTGCAAATATCAAGTGGTACCCAAAAACTGAAAAATTGACATAGGCATTTTAGGGTGTGTTGAGTGCTCAATAGGTTCTTGGGAGAGATACCCAACATGATAGCCTTATTTTTTAATTTAGTGGTTTACTCCTACACACTATAAATGTGTTGAACCTGCACATAATAGATCTAGCTAGCAAATGACATACACAATTTACAGAGAAAATATGAGAAAAGAGAAGTAAGAGAGAAAGAATGGAAGAATTCTCATTGACCAAATGAATGAATGAAAATTTACACATGATATACTATGTATAACTCAACTAATGCACACTGGAGGAGAAGCCAATCCTCCATAGTGGTGGTATAGAGTGATCTGGACACACACCGACAATTATGGGAGTAAACTTCCACCTAGTTTAGTCTCTCAGGCAGTTACGGGAGTGAACTGCCACCTAGTCTGAGTTAACTAGTCTCCCAGTCTTTAGTTAACTAATTGAAAAAGCGTGAAGTGAGGAGATCAGGGAATCATGAGTAATTCTCTAGTCTAGTTATGATCCCAAGGACAATGTGCATTAGCTGGTGATGATCCCAATGTTGCATGATGATGATCCCAATGTGGCATCTAGACTCCACTCAACTGATCAAATTGAAGTGTGAACTGAAGATAATATTCTCCCTAAACTATAGAAGATTGAATAATGATTAATAAACATAGGTAAAAACTTAGGAAAAATAAATCCTAGGTGTGTGTGAAGTATCTCCAACACCGCCCCTGAACATCACTATGGTGAAAATAAAGAATGGGTATTGGCAATGAGGCTAAGTTAGGTACCAAAATACAAAAGATACACTGAAATAAACGATGAAAGAGGGAAA